>CM039481.1:31660818-31716748 GCA_022433065.1 Begonia loranthoides
GTGAAGACTTGTCTTTGCATCGGAATATTTCAAAAAAGATGTCATTAGTAATGGGGCAAAGCGGCATCTGGAATGGGGACATGAAAAATATATAAGAGATACGATACATAGTCATCCTGCTCAGGTAATAGTCCTTTTCGTCCAAGTTTCCTTTGTAACTCAAACCTTTTGGTTCTGAATTGATTGGCTATTAACTCAACTTTTATGAAGCACAAAATTGATCCCTTAGTTTCTTCTTTTTGTGCACTCTCAAATCTCTCCTTTATTTATTTATTTATTTTTGGAAAAAGGGCTAGTCATTCTCTTATATACAAAAGGAAGGCAGATCTATAATGTCCATGAGTAAGAGACACTTGGTATTTTCAACTTTAAAAGCATGAAGATGACCTAGACCGTGATGCTGTAATGTTTTCTCATTAAAATACATATGTGCCTATCCACACATACAAACTGAGATTGTTAAAACTTGTGCTAAAATACATCATTTTGTACATGTTTTAGTTATCCTGTATATGTTTTTGTTGAGTGCTTGGGTGGAGTAATTTTTGAATATGAATTGCTTGGAAACTTATTGTAGGCTGCTCTTGGTGGGGCGATTGGAAATCTACAAAAAGTTAAAGCCTTTCTACGGGTCTGTGAGCATATATTTAATTACAAATTGAAGGAGTTGGAATTGTTGTCTATTCTTCACACTTCCTTTGACAATGAGATGTGATTTGCTCACATGCAGATTCGACTAAGAGACTATGAACCTCATAAGTTTTTAGCAGACAAATCTGATGTAAGCAGCTACAAAAGAATGATTTTTTCTTTGTCAATGCTGAATGCTAATAGAACTCAAAACAACAATCTTTATTGACAACGATCAAAGAAAAATTAGCATTCAATTAATGGAAGTTCGAGGATCTGTATTTCCTCCAAGAGAGCAAACCTCCAATTCAAAGTAGATTTTCTATCCCTTGCATCCTATCTGTCTCTCTACAGTTATTTTAATCTAATCCTAACAAATTAAAAAGTTCACATTTATTTTCCATAATTCCCTTATTAGTCATTTAACTACTACAATATCATAAAAATAAAACAAAATGACAAATCAAATAAAATCAAATCTATTTAAAATAGATCATGTTTTATCCTTCCTGATGGAATCTCAATAAGGCTGGATCTTTTTTTTGTCCTTTGTCCTTTGGTATCTTGACATCTACATACATATGTTTGAATTCATGTTTTATGAGGCATGTTTGAGCCCTATAGGATTGTTAATTTAATTAGGTTGTCCAAACAGCAAGTACCTAGCACTTGTGAGTGATATTTGTCATATTTACAGATCTTTATTTCCCATTTATGTATTCATTCATTTCATGGCATGATAATATATATTTTATTTGGAACAGATATACTTTTGCTTGCGAACTGGGTATCTTGATGAGGCAAGAAACGTAGCTCTCTTATCTCATGCTTCTCGTCAGTTTGCACCTCTGGTAATAGTTTTTCCAGTCTAATATTATTCTTATAAGGTTAACTCTCTTATATGTTTTCTTTTTACCGTTTCTGACATTTCCCTATGCTCTCTTCTTAACAGCTTACAAACTGGATAAATTCTAGAGGTGCAGTGTCGTTAGATGTCGTTGCTGTTGCATCAGAGGAATGTGAGAAAATTTTGAGAATGAAAGATCAAGCGGGTAGAGCTTCATATGACAAGAAAAAACTCTTACTGTATGCCATCATACCTGGTTCTCGCAGACAAATCGATCATTTGCTTAGAGATTTACCAACACTTTTTAATACAATAGAGGACTTTCTATGGTTTAAGTTGTCAGCTGTGCGTGATAGCTAAGGTGGAACCTCATCCATTGTTTTGAATGAAGGATTGGTTCCATACACTTTGGAAGACTTACAAGCTTACCTCAATAAATTTGAACCATCATATTATACAAAAAATGGAAAGGATCCTTTGGTATACCCATATGTTTTGGTATACTCATTCTCAAAATTCAGTCTATCGAGATTTACATGTGAGTCGGGCATTTTCATTGGCGCTGGATACAGTTAATAGGTGCCTTTCAGAGGCAATTTGTGCACTGTCACGCGGTAGATTGGATGGGGAGAGCCGAACTACTGGCTTGATAGTAGATTGGTTGGGTGCTTAACAGAATTTTATTTGAAATTGTCTATATGAATGGTTTTTGTTGCTGATAGCTAGCCATTATGCTAGACACTTATAGGATTTTTCAGCTTTGGTTACACATCTCAAGTTTAGATTTTTCATGCAGTCCTCGAGAGAGAGAGCATATGTTAGAGCAGCAGACTGTGTTACAACAACTTGTGGCGATACTAGAATACCATTTCTTCCATTAGATCCACTTGGGCTAGATCTTTCTTCCTACGCCTTCTAGAACTTATCTTTCCATGTACAAGCGTGTGTTTGGATCTTTTAAAGGTGGCTCTCACATGTCTGGACAATGTAGTAGATTCTGATGGATCAATAGTTGCGTTGAGGGCAAAGGTAAGTTCCGGTTCATGTTAATGAACTGTTTTATTTGTTTAGTTTGAAGAGGGTAGTCACTCTTTTCTTGTTTGGATGAGAAAGAAGCTAAAAATGAGAATGGACACTTTGAAGTCTGTAATGTTGGGTTAATCACGTTGTGTGTGCATTAGTGCAAGGTTAGTGTTGAACTGTGATGAAATGAAAGTTATTAGGGATCTTTTAAATTGAGACCTTTTTCCACATTAGCTACAACGTGTTTGACTAGAATTATTTGAAAATGTTACTTCACTTTCCATTACTCTTTGTGTTTCATTTCTTGCTAATTTTGTCGGTTTAGTGTCCTTAACAGATGAAGCATGGGAGTCTCAGTTCTAAATTTGAATTTAATCCCTGTAGGACTTCCAAGGAATCATTGGATTACTTGTCTCGAAAGTTGGCACAACATCTCAGAAAGCAACCTGCGTTCTCAGATATTTTGATCTACAAATTTTCATTATTTAGCGATCCTTTTGGTGCACAACAATTCTCAATGTAGAAATCATTGAGTTATAGGATTATACTTCATAACTAACATACCTGGACTACACTGATTCTTTTAAGTTGTCCGATAATTTCATTGTCATCCTTGTTTGAAAAACGACAACCGCTAAGCAAACTTCAAGATGCTAGTTGTTTCATCCTAAGAAACCAAGATCTTAAAGATAGAGTAAGAATAAATGTTTCCAGGTGAGAAACATCAATGTTTTTGACCTGCCCAAATGTATAAAAAGTTTCCATTAAAAATGAGTAAAATCTTGAAGATAAAACTTGGCACCCATTTAAGTTCGTTACAAACCTAAGCTGAAATAGAGTAGTGTGAGTTCGCTCTTTTGCGCCATGGCTGTTATAACATCTCCTACGCATGAAAAAAGACTTGTTATAACAATGGATACTCCTACAGCTAAGTGAAGGTTGTTCGCTCGGGTTATCAGCCCTTGAGAACGTTGTTCACTCATTATGTATGAATATCTATTCTACCACTTTTCGTTTCATTTTTAAAACCATATGCATTTTCATTTTCTGTTTATGTTTTCCTTTATCTTTCGGTTTTCTGTTTTCATTCTCTTTTTGTTTTAGGTGGCAAGTGGGATGAGAGCAACCTCTTCAGTCTTCGAACTCACCTATAAGAATTCGTTTCCATTTTCTTTTTCTCATTTCATTCCTTACAATTAATGACCGTTCCGTTTCTTCTTTGTGTTTCTTTTCAAAACTATGCATGGAAACCATTTTCATGTCTTTTGAAAACAATGATGCATAGTGCTCGTGAATGCATACACTTCTATCATATTATTCAATAATCTCTGATCATGTTCATCCATGAAACGTATCATCAAAAGAACCTGAATCTAATTAACAGTCAGCAACCAATAGCATAACATACGGAACATGCTCAATTTTTGGTAAAGTAGTAAACAACCTAAATATTCTATTAAAGCGGTAACAATCAGCAAACAAGGTTCTAATTCTTGTGATGTAGGGTCCGAAGACCAAAGCACAGTAAGTATCAACTTACCTCGATTGCTTGAAGCGTTCAACGTTTATTCGCTACCCTTTTCTTCCTTCTTTAGTACCTTCA
Organism: Begonia loranthoides; assembly: GCA_022433065.1. Taxonomy (NCBI): domain Eukaryota; kingdom Viridiplantae; phylum Streptophyta; class Magnoliopsida; order Cucurbitales; family Begoniaceae; genus Begonia; species Begonia loranthoides. The sequence continues at coordinate 31,664,922 of CM039481.1, forward strand.
CAATTTAACAATATTTAATTACTAATCAATTAATCAACTTATTAACCTCGACGCCTTTTTCTATCTTAAATTCTTATCCATTACCCTTCGAGTTTCCTAAACGAAGCTGCCACATTAATATAACTCAGCCCAATAAATTAATCCTAATAACAATATTTGAATCGAGTCATAAAACTACATTTATCTACCAAGCAAACGTTCAATGATCTAATCCAAATATCCAGAATATATCAATCCAATTAATGACATGAATTTAAACCAACAAAGTATATGGCCACAATATATGCTTTTCTTACCACTAATATTATCAGAGACGAGACCCATTAATATGCCAAGCATTTAAACAACACCGAAAGGCAAACCAAACATTGCAACAACATTTCAATTACCCATATTCCAACAATTTGTATTCCAACTATCCCAATGTCAATATTTATTCATTTAAGACATTTAACAGTCCAATCCAATAGCATTCTTTACACTAAGAAAAAAGCAACCAATTCCAAGAACCAATTCTCAGAACATAAATCCAATCCTTCTGCATTGACAATAACAAGACTCCAACCGAGTAACAAGAGACGTGGGGTATTTTAAATCAACAGAGACATTACTCAAAGACACAAAACCAATACTAAACAGTAGCGTGCATTAATCCATATGCATTCAATCATCTAGAAAATCAATAACTACAATAACTAGGGACCACAAATCCAACATCCAATTAAAAGATAATAGATTGAGGGACAACACATCAACAGGGCAATATTTCACTATCCGATAACATCAATCTAATAGCCCATATCCACCCATTATTCTTTAGTAATCAATGATTAATTTGCAGGATAGTCCTCACTAACAGGGAGTCAACAAAGCGTATCAACCCAACAAAAGAACATACATAATAAACTGTAATCAGGGAGTAATTCCCAAGTAATAGATTCATCAACCTAATACACCAATGGAGAACGTATCCAAAAACAGAGGAGAAGACCATTACCTGCATCTACACCCGAAGTAAAAACAGAAGCTTTACCCTCGGCATCAGCACCAACACCAGCTCTTCCTCACACGGTTCCCAGGGGAACCGACAGAACACACCATTTCTCCTCCAGTCGTACGTCTCTCTTCTATGTCTTTATCTCCTCAAAACCTTTGGCTGAACTTTACTGAAGACAAACGCTCTCTGCCAATTTCTAGAAGGCAGTGAGTGTAACTCTATTGCACACCTGACAAGCCACCCCTGTCAGCCGCTTGTCATCCACGTGGATACCTAGGGCCACACGCTGATGACTTAACCAGAACAAGGACCCACAACAAATCGGTTTGACCTGAACCGAAGACCGAACAGCAAGCCCAGCTCGTTCCTACCCGAACCATCGCCACACCAAAAACGTCGAGCAAAAAAACACTAAGGAGAGAAGAAAAGCTGACCAGACGTACCTCAATCCGATGCTGGAATCCATAGCAGCGGAAGCACACCCAAACTTGACTTGTGGAGATCACGGCAACACCAAGCCCTAGTCGCTGCAGCGTGCCGTTCACTGAGCCTCGAGCAACTGACCATCGTAGAGGAGCACCCCCGTCGCCTTCCCTCGCTCGCCGCTCACCATTCGTATATTCACGGTTGAAGGAGACGCCTTCTCTCTTCCTCGCGTCTCCCTTCTCCCACTCTGGATTTCTCTCCTTCAAAAATCCCAGCCTAATCTCTTTTGCCCTCTTTTAATTTTCCAAAACCGGGCCCTAATCCAACATGAACCAGCTCGAGGAGAACCGGTTCAACTCCCCTCCATTCTTCCTCAACCAATTTTTCCTTCATTTTCCTCCAAATTTATTTCTTCCATTTAATTAATCATTTCTTTTCATTATTCAATTAATTATCGCTTTCATTTAGTCTGACTCCATTTATTCTAATTTCTCACGTAATATTCATTTAATTATCATATAATTAATTATCCTTACATTTTAATTATAATAAATCTTGTTAAAGTATAATTGATCGAGTACGTCCTTGGTAATACCCCGATAATTATCCAATTGGTCCAAATACTTCCAATTATTTACTTAATTTCGTTATAGAAAAATCGGGGCATTACAATCCTTCCTCCTTATATAAATTTCATCCTCGAAATTTGTTCAACGTAAAAGTTTCTTCGATCTATGATTCAACACAACTTCTCGTATCATACTTTTACACGAAATTCCCTAATGATTACCAGACTCCTACTTCTGCAGAACACAAGGACTTAGCAAAATTACTATCTGACATCCAAGATATCATATTTCTAATTTCATTTGTCGTAAAAGAAAATCCTTCGTCCAAACTTCTTTCTTTTTCATCAGATAATTTATGTCAAATCACCGTAATGCAAACAACTTTATTGCATTTTGAAGATCCTTATCCTCCAAAATGTTTTTCTTACTCACAAAATTCCACTTTCATTTGCATCATTTGCAATAAAATATACCCTTGGAGCAACCATTTCTTGTTTCTTAAGTCACAACGTGACAAATGTTACCAAAAGGACCACTCTCACTTCACTTAAAACATCGCTTCGATCCTGCAAGGCATCTATTGTATTGATTTCATTCACTACCTTCCCATTATTCTTCTTCAATTCCATAACCTAGAATTTAGCACACATACATTCTATCTAAACTTCCACTTGCTATTAGACCTTAGCGTACCTAAACCCACCTTCCATCATTCATATCCAGCTTCCTACACTTGTATGAATTGAAATCTTTTGTCCAATACATAGTGGTTCCCTTTAGTAATTTAAACTCTTTGGGGTTGTCAGTTACTTGTCTCTCAGTTCTTCTAGTTTCCTACTCCCTTCCATAAATTGAAGCTGACATTCCTACACACTTTATACTCTATTGCTCATTTCATCACTTGGATTCATATTCGACAAATATAGTTTACTAAAACTCTATCCATTGGTAGATCCAAACTTAAATCCAAATCCTCAAACATAAAGTAGCATACTTTCAACAATTATTAAACTATCAATTCATGTCTCATCACCCCTAACTACCGAGAACACCACATTAAATTCTTTAAGACCAAACAATTCCTTTTTCTCACCTTAAATTTCTCGTAGTATAATCTACCCTCAACTAACTCATTTTTCACTTTTCCAATGCCAATAATAACCCACAAAAGGTAAGCGCAATCATTGTACATTTTCACATTCAGTTCTGTCAAAATGTATACACTACAAACCCCACATTTTTTTTCCAACATCCTTCCATATCTTAAACCTCTAAAGATCTTTGCCTTAAGTCTTTGCATAAACTAGTGCAACTTATGCTCATTACCGCTCACACGATGTGAGGCAAACCATGACAGCGCTTCAACTTATGCACATATATCGTAATCGTTCCCTCTAGCCGAAGTCGAGAAATTTCTATTAGTTTACTTGTCCTCATTGTGCGGGTAAAGTCCTGGTCGTAAAGATCTTTTCGAACTTTATCCACATCATCGTAGTCACGCCCTTGGTTATCTTGATTGGGTTTCGCTTGAGATTTAAACTTATCCATTTAAAACTTATCCCAATTTAACCTGGATATTATTCTCAACATAACTTAGACTACCACCCACAACGACAACCAATGAGTTTCTTAACCATCAATAATATTCCAAGTAAGTCATACAAATGGATTACATTTTCCAATTTCTAGTTCTTGACAAAAATCTAACTTATGCAAGAAACGACAACTAATCAATCCCTTGTTTTAACTTGTACAAATTTCATATCCTAATTTAAGGTAGATTATTAGTTTAACCAAGCGGGCAGTGATCACTTTATTAAATACCCAATTATCTATCACTAAGGATCCAAAACACTTTGCCTACAATTCCTTAATGATCCGAACCGAGTGGGTAAACACTTGACTAGCTAATTATCGTACTTATAGTTCAGTTTAGTCACTCACCTTCCATGTTCTTTCGTCCATAATAAATCCACCCTCTATCTAACTCCCTGCAATGTAGACGACATTATCAAAATGTCTACTTAACCTAAACCTTGTAGAATTTGTTTTCCACTGATCCCCCATTCCAATTTGTAAAAATTTGGGCAACGTCTCCCCTGTTTCTTTACTCCCCCAAAGCTAATTCCTACACTCAAAACCCAAGCAGTTCCAATATCTTCTATCTTTTATCATCTCTATCATTCTACTCTATCAAAAGGACCACAATTTTTTATATCAATGATAATCACCGAAAATACCATAACTACATTTTCTATAAGATTCTCCAAGTGACGAGATTGTCGTCCCACCAACTCGGTCAACTGGTTGATAGTCTCATCCATGTTATTTGCAACTTTTCTCATTCCAATACTTCTATGTACTCTGGCCATGATACCCGTCTCATCGCAAGACAAAAACAAACACAGATAAATAAATAAGAGAAAAGAAAATGATTGCAATACTTACAGTTGATGGAGGATTTCCACGTCGAAGCTTGTGCTAGTAGACAGTATACATAATCAACTTTGAAAACCAGTTGCTTTAACACCAACTATCACGACCTGGTTTTTTATTTCTTTTGAAAATGCATAAATTTAGAACTTTTCTTTTCATAAAAATGTCAAAATATTTTTCCTTCATAAAACCCGATCGTTAAAACCCTTCACTTAAAACATTTATCATTTGCAGCGGAAGTAATAAAATCATTTTATGAAACGCAACGGAATTAAAACAAGCATTAATGAGTTTTAGTTAATTTACAAACCCTTTTATACATAAATTCTCATTTACTTCTTTAGCCCAGCTAGACACAAGATCCACCCGTGCAAATCCTTCATCAACTGTCTTTGACATGTTCTTCTGTTTCTCGTACGTACCTACATCACAAGACTTAACTATTGAGCCTAATACTCAGTAAGTGATATAAAATAAAATAAACATGCTATGCATTTTCGAAATATTTTTTCATTTTCCATTTCCTTTTCTTTTCCTTTTCTTTCAGGTTTCGTTTCGCATTTCATTTCCTTTCTTTTTTCAGTTTTCTTGATCTAAACATTACTTGATCTTTCCCTTTCTGTTTCTCTTTTCATTTCATTTTGTGGAAGGGAACTTATTTGTTCCATATATAGAAAGAATGGATACATCATATAGTCATGTAGCTATCTGTCACCCCAACATGGTGATACATCATATGGCCTCACTACCATGACCATCACCATTCTCTTTTTGTTGAAAACGTTAAGGATTTCCGTATAAGAGAAATGATGAACACTAGAGTCTAGGTGTTTAACTGTCACCCCAATGAGGAGATACATCATATAGTGTCTCCATCGATGGATAATCACCACATCTCCCGAACCCCCACACGTCTATTTACGTTTATTTGATGAAATAATGGATACTCCTATAGCCAAGTGATGGTTGTTTGCTCGGGTAATTAGCCCTTAAGAACGCTGTTCACTTAGTATGTATGAGCATCCATTCTACCACTTTTCATTTCATTTTTAAAACCATATGCATTTTCATTTTATGTTTATGTTTTCCTTTATCTTTCAATTTTCTGTTTTCGTTCTCTTTTCGTTTTAGGTGGCATGTGGGATGAGAGCAACCTCTTCAGTCTTCGAACTCACCCTTACGAATTCGTTTTCGTTTTCTTTTTCTCATTTCATTCCTTACAATTCATGACTATTTCGTTTCTTCTTCGTTTTCTTTTCAAAACTATGCATGGAAACCATTTTCGTATTTTTTTGAAAACAATGATGCATGGTGCTCGTGAATGCATACACTTCTATCATATCATTCAATAATCTCTAATCATACTTATCTATGAAACATATTATTAAAAGAATCTGAATCTAATAAACAGTCAGCTAGCAATTGCATAACATATGGAACATGCTCAATTTTTGTTAAAGTAGTAAACAACCTAAATATTCTATTAAAGCGGTAACAATCAACAAACAAGGTCCGAATTCTTGTGATGTAGGGTCCGAAGATCAAAGCACAGTAAGTATCAACTTACCTCAATTGCTTAAAGCGTTCAACTTTTATTCACTACCCTTTTCTTCCTCCTTTAGCACCTTCACAATTTAACAACATTTAATTACTAATCAATTAATCAACTTATTAACCTCGACGCCTTTTTCTATCTTAAATTCTTATCCATTACTCCTTTGAGTTTCCTAAACAAAGCTGCTACATTAATATAACTTAGCCCAATAAATTAATCCTAATAACAATATCTGATTCGATTCATAAAACTACATTTATCTACCAAGCGAACGTTCAATGATCTAATCCAAATATCCAGAATATATCAATCCAATTAATGACATGAATCCAAACCAACAAAGTATATGAGCACAATATATGCTTTTCTTAACATTAATATTATCAGAGACGAGACCCATTAATATGCCAAGCATTTAAACAACACCGAAAGGCAAACCAAACATTGCAACAACATTTCAATTACCCATATTCCAACAATTTGTATTCCAACTATCCCAATGTCAATATTTATTCATTTAAGACATTTAACAGTCCAATCCAATAGCATTCTTTACACTAAGAAAAACAGCAACCAATTCCAAGAACCAATTCTCAGAACATAAATCCAATCCTTCTACGTTGACAATAACAAGACTCCAACCGAGTAACAAGAGACGTAGGGTATTTTAAATCAACAGAGACATTATTGAAAGACACAAAACCAATACTAAACAGTAGCGGGCATTAATCCATATGCATTCAATCATCTAGAAAATCAATAACTACCATAACCAGGGACCACGAATCCAACATCCAATTAAAACATAATAGATTGAGGGACAACACATCAACAGGGCAATATTTCACTATCCGATAACATCAATCTAATAGCTCATATCCACCCATTATTCTTCAGTAATCGATGATTAATTTGCAGGATAGTCCTCACTAATAGGGAGTCAACAAAGCGTATCAACCCAACAAAAGAACATACATAACAAATTGTAATCAGGGAGTAATTCCCAAGTAATAGGTTCATCAACCTAATACACCAATGGAGAACGTATCCAAAAACAGAGGAGAAGACCACTACCTGCATCTACACCTGAAGTAAAAACAGAAGCTTTACCCTCGGCATCAGCACCAACACCAGCTCTTCCTCACACGGTTCCCAGGGGAACCGACAAAACACACCATTTCTCCTCCAGTCGCACGTCTCTCTTCTCTGTCTTTATCTCCTCACAACCTTCGGCTGAACTTTGTAGAAAACAAACTCTCTCTACCAATTTCTAGAAGGCAGACTTCATAACTCTATAGCACGCCTGTTGAGAATTGAACGCGAAACGGAAAAAGAAAACTGCAGAAACAGGGACACCAAGATTTATGTGGAAAACCCCAACAGAAAAAAGCACGGGCAGAGGAGAAATCACCAATAAGGAAATCAAGGTACAATGAGTTTTACGATTCAAGCATCAATATATAGAAACTAAATAATTCTAATATTGGATATAGGCCCAACCCGGCCCAACAAGAATTCGGGTCACTTCGAACTCTAACAATCTCCACCTTGACACAAATTCCACTTGAGAGATCCAATGCTGGCTCACGGCCCACCCTAAAACGAATTGAAAACACTGAACTCTGACAGTCTCCATCTTCAAAGAAATTCTAATGTAAGGTGAATGATTTGCAAAACTCCAACGAAAAATAACCTCCTCTTCCACAAAGGCCCTTGATGGGCCAACTCAACATCTGGTACTGATCTAGTTTAAGCCCCGCTTAACTTGAGAGACACACTCTGAGAGAAATCACATCTTCTCCATTGTACCACCGAATTATCAGAGATGTCGCAATGAACTGCATGTGAATATGATGAATCTATACTTTCGAACACACTCAATGCGTAACCCACTGTAGATGTTTCACCATATCGCCGTGGAGCTTTACCCTTTCTCTTGGTTCTGCCTTTGATGATACCTCTTTGATGTGAAACTGTAACTGGTGACAATGTGGTGACTGCATCACGCTGTACATCTGTAATAAGCTGACATATCGGCTCTAATGTGGATTCAGAACCCAACTTGAGCTTCACCTGAGAACCTGACTTTCTCTGAGTCTTCTCCAATAAACCTTTTGAAGGTGAATTCATAAACTTTGTAGCCTGATTACCCATCATTGTAGAACCCTGTAACACATACAAATTTGCAGAGCTTCTGTGTCCCTTTAACTTGATGAGAGCAACCCTACTGATCTTTATACCTTCATCTACAGCGTTGGACTTTTACCCTTTTTAATCAAGAGTACTCAACGAGATTAGATTCTTCTTTAACTTGGGAACATGTCGCAAGCTACCCAGTGTCCTCAAAACTCCATCAAACATTCTGATTCTGACAGTACCAATACCAGCTATTGTGCAAGGTGTGTTATTGCCCATTAACACAGCACCTTCTGAAATGGTCTCATATGTTGTAAACCAATCTCGATTGTAGCACATATGAAACGAACACGCTGAATCCAGAATCCACTCCTTGTTTGGCTTTGAGTTTCCCTCTGACACTATTAGAAGATCTCCATCACTATAGTCTTCTTCTGCGACAACTACTTACCAGACGTCATCGGTTGTTTTCCCTTCTCAGCTCTCTTTAACTCATTCTGCAATTTACGGCACTCGACTTTGATGTGCCCCCTTCTCTGACAGAAGTAACATGTTCTATCTTGGTTCCTTGACTTTGACCAGACCTTCGAACTCTGAACATTATCACTGCCTTTGTTGTTTGAATCTCTTGTTCTACCCCGAACGACGAGTCCCTCACCTCGAGACTCGGATCCCACAACAAGTTGCTTCATCTTTTCCTTTGACAACAAAGAACCATAAACCTCTTCCAGAGTTAGATTGTCCCTATTGTATAAAATCGTATATCTAAAAGAACCATATGAAGCAGGCAACGAGCATAACAAAATCAACCCCAAATCCTCCTCATCGTACTTGCATCCTATAGTCTCCAAATCTAAAACTAACTCCTTGAATGTGGCCAAGTGCTCTGTAATAGAGGCTCCTTCCAATAACTGATGAGAATATAACCGCTGCATCAAATACAGCTTACTCGTCAGGGTTTTCTTCATACACAATTGTTCCAATCTGAACCATAACTCAGCGGTAGACTTCTCATTTAGAACATCTGCAAAATCAGATTTAATAAATGCAGATGTATCATAGATAGGGCTTTTCGATCCTTTCGTAGTTTCTCCTTTTCACTCAATAACGTGGGCATTTTATCGAGCCCTAATAACACGTCGTCTAAATTCATCTGTGCGAGCACATCTCGCATCTTCACCTGCCATAACTGAAATCTCATATTCTGATCCAACAACGGAATATTGAATTTCACCAAACTCATTTTACCTAAAAATTTCAGAAATTTCCTCATAATTTCTGAACCCAAAATATCTGCTCCAAAACTTTGATGCCCAGATAATCTAATATCACAACCAAATTATCTTCAAAAACAATCCAACCAAACAAAGGTAAATTATTTTTCAAATCCTGTAACTTTACCTTCACTGTTCACAGGCTGGAGAAACTCGGTGCTTCTTGCGGGACTGCGACCAGCAGACGGCAAACGGCGAACGGTGATGTGCAGCACCACTGGAGAACGACGACGAGTGGGTTCTAGGCAACGATGGCGTCTTCTATTCTGCGACGGACAACAATGAATGTCTGTTTGTCTCTCTCTATTTTGGATTGATCGACATACAGCGTGGGTTTCAATCGGGTTTCTCTCGTCGACGTCGGACGGCAGCGGCGCACGACGTTGGCTTCTCTGTTTTTCGCTATGCTTATGTTCTTCTTCAAGATTTCTTCCTTGCCGACGAAGAACAGAACACGAGGGCAGCTCCTTTGATGAAGAAGGTAGGAGGTGACACAAAGAGAAGGAAAAAAATCAATTTTTCCTTCAGTTTCTTTTTTTTTTTTTTTCCAAAATAAAATTTTTCACAAAAAATTGTAAACCCCAATTTTGTTCGATCCGAGTAAGAAAACTCTAACTCCGCTCTGATATCAATTGTTGAAAATTTAATATAGAGAATGTCACATGGGCTCTGATACCAATTGTTGAGAATCGAATGCGAAACGGAAAAAGATAACTGCGGAAACACGGACACCAAGATTTACGTGGAAAACCCCAACGGGAAAAAACCACGAGTAGAGGAGAAATCACTAATCAGGAAATCAAGGTACAATGAGTTTTGCTACTCAAGTATCAATATATAGAGAAACTAAATAACCTTAATATTGGATATGGGCCCAACCGGCCCAACTAGAATTTGGGTCACTCTGAATTCTAACAACACCTGATAAGCCACCCCTGTCAGCAGCTTGTCGTCCATGAGGATACCTAGGGCCACACGCTGTCGGCTCCACCAGAGCAAGGACCTGCAACAAACTGGTTTGACCTGAACCGAAGACCAAACCGCAAGCCCAGCTGGTTCCTGCCCGAACCATCGCCACACCAAAAATGTCGAGCAACAAAACACCAAGGAGATATGAAAAGCTGATCAGCGTACCTCAATCCGATGTTGGAATCCATAGCCAGTGGAAGCACACCTAAACTTGACCCATGGAGATCACAACAACACCAAGCCCTAGTCACGGCAACCTACCGTTCACCGAGCCTCGAGCAACCAACCACCACAAGGGAGCACCCCCGTCGCCTTCCCTCGATCACCGCTCGCCATTCACAGATTCGCGATTGAAGGAGACACCTTCTCTCTTCCTTGCGTCTCCCTTCTCCTAGTTTGAATTTCTCTCCTTCAAAAATCCCAGCCCAAACTCTTTCCCCCTCTTTTAATTTTCCTAAACCGGACCCTCCATTATGAACCGATTCGAGGAGAACCGGTTCAACTCCCCTCCATTCTTCCTCAACCAATTTTTCCTTCATTTTCCTCCAAATTTATTTCTTTCAATTAATTAATCATTTCTTTTCATTATTCAATTAATTATCTCTTTCATATAGTCTGACTCCATTTATTGTAATTTCTCACTTAATATTCATTTAATTATCATATCATTAATTACCCTTACATTTTAATTACAATAAATCCCATTAAAGTATAATCGATCGAGTACGTCCTTGGTAATACCCCGATAATTATCCAATTGGTCCAAATACTTCCAATTATTTACTTAATTTCGTTATGGAAAAATCGGGGCATTACATCACAGCCCCACATTTCAATCTCAACTCACAGACTCACGGTCACTCTCTTCCTCTTCAACTCTCTGGACTTCTCATGCAAGAAAGGGAAAATGAAGATTGAAAGGGAGAGGGAGAAGGCTATTGCCTGGAGAGGAGGAGTCAAAATCATTGCTGGAGGGTATAGAGGAGGCCAGGCATGACATAGGAGGGCGATTTACATCGTTCAGGGTGGGGGAGAGTCGAGTCTGTCGGCCATTTATGGACTAAAGACAAGTTTTCATCAGTTTATTTCCTAATTTATTCGTAGGTCTTGGCTATTTCGGACGAGTGCGGATGCATAGGTCTCGTCCGCAAGGCTAAAATCTTACAGGATAAATTGCTCTCGAGGACGAGGAATGGCGTCCTTGTCCATATCCGTACCATCCGCAGGCGAGTTTCGAACGCGGTATGGCGTCCGCACCTATTTTTTGCCGGCTTCCGAAAGTGTCCATAAATTGGACAAAAGCAAATCGGACGAGGCTATTCCACGTCCACAGTCGTCCAGATTCGTCCGTAACTTCACACCATAGTGAAGTTAGGACGAGACATTGCGTCCCAAGTCGTCCCAAGTCCTCGAGACGACGCTCCAGGCATTTGCGAACGACACGACTCGTCCGCAGGTGTCCAAAGACACCTTGGACAGCTTTTCTCATATTTTTTCCACTCAACTCCATCCAATAACACTTTCCCCATAAATACATGTCATATAATGACACGTACAAATACGCGATGTAATATCTCCATACTACCCACACTGGATTACATTACGTATACGGGGAAAACGTTAACGGAATCTCACCTAGACTTAACGATCTGAAACGTCCTTGGTACTACTCTGAAAATTGTCCAACTTAAAAAATGTCGGGGTGTTACACTGGCACATCATTTCCTTGATCAACAGGTACATCCCTTCCAACCTTGTTATTATGTGCATGCGCTCTTTTTCCCTTCACCATTAAGTAAACAACATTAGTTTAATTTAAAATTGTTTAAAACATTCAAAGGAAACCACAACAACTGATTAAAACATTTATCGCAATTAAAAAAAACTTTACTTAAAATATTTGAAATACTTAACACATTTGAAAACCATATCCTAAGTCATAACCCCCATGGTCAATCCGCCAACAGCATGAAAGGCCCAACCTGGCAATACTCCATCAGCCGCATCCTCTACAAGCTTCTATCCAATCATCGACTCTTTACCTATATCACAAGACTTAAACTATAAGCCTAAAGCTCAATAACCAATATAAACTGTAAAAATGTTCTTGCTATTCTCATTATAAAAACACATGCAGCTTTCATTTTTATTTTTTATTACATTTACCTTTACCAATGTTGGATATATCAACTTAACAAGGTAGAGTGGAACCTCATGAGCCATACGGGTAGCCAACTCAAGAACCCACACCTCACAACATAATTTACATTTATTCACATGTACTCCATTTTCATTTAGCTTCAATTACCCATACAAGTGTTAGAGATGTTAACTTGACAAGGTGGAGTAGCACCTAATGACCCACATGAGGTAGCTACTAAAGAACCCACATCTCTTTACACCTATTTATGTTTATTCAATTTTTTTTTGTTTACATTTCAAAATGATGCAGAAAACCATTTTCGTATATTTTAGGAAAACAATTATGAATGAATGCACGCATACAAGTCTATCATACATGTCTATCTAGCATATCCTCAAAGCGTGATTAATCCATAACTTAAAGAACCTAAGTCTAGTAAATCACAACATCAATTATCAAGCAACAATACATCATCGAACGATAACAATATCAATAACCTAAGCATCTAGTAAACACAGCCATCATACAAACCCTAATTTTCTTTTGATGTAGCCCCAAAGGGAAAACACATGCAATATCACTTACTTACCTAGAGTTCTTAGAGAGTTAGCACTTAAATTGTCCTTCCCAGTACCTATTCATCAATAATATGAAATCATCAATAATAATTTTCTAATAACCAATCTTCGAGTTTCACAAACCCTAACACTTAATAGTTTCGACAAAACTTAAGTGGACATTCAATCCTTCTACACCTAAACAATATGATGCCATTAACCATTCTAATAGTTTATCAAAATAGATCTTCTAACAAATAAAACTTCCAACAACGTAAATTCCTTAAGCAACAGAACCTATTAAATCATAGGCTAAATCAAATTTAACCGAGCATAAATTTCCAATTCAACAGAATGTAACTTCAACCATAAACCAATAACAATAATCAGCTTCTCATGAGAAACATATAGTGGCTTTATCGTTGATTTCCAAATCCATAATAATCACAGAGAGCTCACACAAAACAACTCTTCAACCTAATTCAACTTAATAGCTAAGCGTATATTTACGTAGCATTTTTCTTACAGATTATAATAGTATGGAGTGAAACAATGCTTAAGAAAATCATAGAAGAGCCATGCTTACCAGAAGCACCCACGAGAGGAACAGAAACTTGAATTCTAACAAAAATAACTTCTGCTTCTTTTTTCTTCTCCAGAATCCCTCTAGAATTTCTCTCCTTATCACTCTCTTTCTTCCTTTTTCTCTAAAATCCAAGCAGCTCTATGTGTGTGTATGTGTGTGTGTGTGTGTGACCCCTTTCTCTCTTAACACACCCTTTCTCTCTTGGACAGATGTGTGTGTGTGTGTGTTACCCCTTTCTCTCTTAACACACCCTTTCTGTCTTGGACAGATGTGTGTGTGTGTGTGTGTGTACCCCTTTCTCTCTTAACACACCCTTTCTCTCTTGGACTATTTCTGTAAAACTCCTAGCAACTTACTCATCTCCTATTTATAGCCAACAATCTTCACCCCTTTAGTGTCCTAATGAAGGTGAAAGGCCATTTGCAAGGACGCTTTAGCATCCCATGAAGCCTCAATCATCAACCCCTTCCTTTTCCAAGCGATAGTTTACTATCCTTTTCCCATGATCTACTGCAAAATCATCAGAGTCAACAATTTCTTCTATGACAATCGATCACCTTCCTTTACATGATCGACCACAAATCCTTGATTTTCACAATTTTGGGAATTACAAGTTGATCATCGCCTTAGAAGACGATCGACCACTTCAATTTTTGCTGCTCTATGGAATAATTTCCCTTTGGAGTCGGTCAATCAACCCCCTTTGGACGATCGACTGGTTCGATTTTGGCTTGCTAATGGAATATTTTGCACAAATCATGATCGACCACTCCTTCCCCTTAAGATCAACCACCATCACCAATAATATACTTAACACCAAATTCACTTATTTTTGGTATAAAATTAACAATTCCTCCAATTTATTTTCTATCTCACCAGCTCTACATTAAAACCAACACTAAATCCAATAGACTCTTAAACATCAACAACCTCATCAATAATTCGGGTAATATTATTCACTATATCCAAATACATTTCTCTTAACCAACACTTAATCATCTTACTTAGCTCCGATTATCCCAGAAAACATCACTTAAGTAATATGCTTAGCATTAAAAAAATCTGGGATATTACAATAGGATCACCATTGATTTCATTACGGGTCTTTCTAGAACTCCACAAAAGTTGGACGTGGTGTCAGTCGTCGTGTATCATTTGACCAAGTCTACTCACTTTATTCTGATTTGAATGGATTTCAACTTGTCAAAGTTTAGTCGCCTCTATATCAAAAACATGGTTCGTCTCCATGGCATCCCTTCAAGTATTGTTTTAGATCACGACTTAAGGTTCATGTCCAAGTTTTGGAGGTCTCTATAGAAGGCCTTAGGGGACAGAGTTGAATCTCAACACTGCACAACATCCTTAGACTAATAGACAGTCAAAAGGACTATTCAAATTCTAGAGGACATATTATGTTCTTGTATCCTGGATGTTGGAGATAGCTAGATAAATCATTTGTTATTAATGGAGTTCATATATAACAATAATTATCAGACAAACATTGGCGTCTCTCCGCACGAGGCATTGTATGGGAGACTATGTCACTCTCTGCTATGTTGGGTCGAGGCAGAAGAGAGGGTTTCTCTTGGGCTAAATATGATCAAGGAGACTACGGACAAGATCCAATTAATTCAAGAAAGGCTTAAGATAGTGTAAAGTAGACAGAAAATTTACATTGATTAGAGGATGAGGGAAGTAAAATTTGACGTGAGGTGTGGTATCAGTCACTTCAGGGTGAAAGGAAAGTTAGCCCTGAGATTCATTGGCCCATCACAGTAATTGAGAGGATTGACAACATGGCCTACTGACTCGATCTACCTCCTCAGCTTGGTTATGTCCATAATTTTGTCCATATATCCCAACTGAGGAAATACACACCTGACCAATCCCATGTTTTCTCATGGTTTGACATTCCTAGGAGGACACTTCGTATGAAGAGGAGTCAAAGCAGAACTTAGTAGAGAGGTTCGAGTCCTTAGACATAAATAGATTACCTTGGTCCCTTTGTTGTGAAAAAATGACACTAAGAGGGAAGTAACTTAGGAAATCAAATCCGACATGATGCGTAGATACCCTTACCTTTTTTATATGTAATTGGTTTATTTTAAATTTCAGGATGAAAGTTTTTTTTTAAGGAAGTTAAGGTTTTAAAGTTGTGAATTTTATAATAATAAATTTTGCGTGTTAATTTTTCGAGTAATAATTGTTCAAGGTGTTAAAAAGTTGACCCGATTTATCGTGTAGTGGCCACATATGAATTTTTGGTCAAATAGTCAAAATCGGTAGAATTGAGTATTATCAAGTGGTAAATTAACTGAGGAAATGAAATTGATAAACTATTTTTGTGAAAGAATTGTTGTCAGTTAGCATTTGGAACGAATCGAAATTTGAATCAGAATCTGGATTGAATTTATTATATAAAATATATTTAATATATATTATATTTATTAAATGAAGTAAATGAATAAAGAGAATAAGAAGAAGAAGTCTTCTTGTGTTACCAACATTAAAGAAGAGAGACATGGGAGAAGGGAGAGATCAGATTCGAGAGTTGAGGGATTTCAACAACAAATTTGTGTTCACGACATCCAAACCATCAACCTTTGTGAAAGTAGTTAGCGAGTGGGTTAGTTTTTCCTCTCCAATTTCAAAGTTGAAAATTGAAATATTTGGTCTTAATTTTGAGCTTAAAAACTCGAATTCATGGGATAATACTAGTTTGTATTGGTTATATTGAAGTTTATGTAGGATTATTTGTAGTTGGGAGACAAAAATAAGCAAAACTGGCATGTTTTCCAATCAACCACATGGGACCCAGCTCATATGGGTGACGCATTGGTCGACCAAAAGTTGTGTTTGTCTACCAGAGTGGTCAACCGTGCCTACATACACGCAAGTCTAGTCGATCGTAACAGTGATGGTCAACCAAAACACTATTCTTAGTCGACCGTGAAATGGACAGATTGTGCCAAATTTGGTCCCTAATCAACTACAAAACTGTTCTTAGTCGATCGAAAGTGCAAATTCACTTATTTTTTAGTCGTTTACACATTGATTTGGTTTCTAGTCTCGATATACTACCTATTCTTTGAGATTCATTGATGATAATTCTTTTATTTTGACATGTTTTTAGGCTCGGATGAGTTTGGAGACATTGAGACTATTCCCAAGGAGACTATTTAATGGCCCACAAGGAGTCCTCATTAGAGCTCAAGCTAAGAAACTTTGAAGTTATTATATGGCATGTTGTTTTTCAAATTTGAAACTACAAAAAGAGTTAGAGAATACCCCAAGTGAGGTGGATTAAGAGATGCCAAAATATTTGTTTACATGGCAAAACGAAGTAGAATCCACAATGAAGAGGTTGTTGCAGATTTGGCACAAAATTGCCAAATATAGATTTCATTCAAATTTAAATTTTTTGTTATTTTAGTTTAAAGTTTCCTAGGTAGTTTAAATTCAAGTTATTTTAAAATTTTCCCAGGTATTTAAATTCTAGTTATTTCAAATTTTGAATAAAAGAGATAAGGTTTGGTTACGGACAACTATAAACTAATCTTATTCCTAGTCGAATTGCTTTATGATGGGCTATTTATACCCACCATGGCTCCATGAAAGTTTTTTAGTTTTTGATGAATTAAAAAAAATTTATCTACGGCAATTCTCTCCATCTTTTTGATTATTGATAATTCTTTTGATTGAAAACCCTAGAGTTCAAGGGTTGTGAGAACTAATTGAGCTTGTTTCCTCTGGCAACTTTTCACCAAGCCGACGATCGATCAAAATCCCTCATCCAGTCGACAACAAATTCTCCTGAACTTTTTGGTCGATCACCCCTCAAATTTTTGTCAATTGCCATTCGTCCAGAAGAAATGAATTTCAAAATTGTGAGTTTTTTGGTCGACCGCCCTTCATACACTGGTTGACCTCACATATCTGAGTTTCTTCTAAAGTTTGCTAGTTTCCACATCACTGTTGCTCTGAGCAGTAAAAGAGAAGGGCAAAAAGGTAGGAATTTCTTAACTTGGGCATTGCATCTCATCATGTTTTCAAACAAATATTTTGTGGAATACCAGGGATTGTTCGACATCACCCTATTTTTTTGTATATGTATGTTTTCTTACGTTTACTTTATCGTACTTTGTTTTGTTGATATATTGTGCATATATTGAGAGGATGAATCCTCTTCATGCTTTAGGAAGTCTTGGCGATAAAGCATCATGAAGCTATCCCTTACAAGCATTTACTATGAGAAGATTGATTGTTTGTACGTGTGAAAGGATCATAGGGCACCAGTGACATGTCATTAAGTTTCAAGCCCCGAAAATAGAAAGGGTGATAGGGTGGTCATGATGCGCTCATTAGGTTTTGAGCCCTAAAACCATGCCAAAGTATTAGTCACACGGATTGGAAGTTATTAGTCACTGGGTTTGCTCCCTTAGCACCTTTCCAATTGACGAGTGGTATGATGACTCACTGGCAACCCTTGTCAACTTGATACAGTAGGTGGCTAGTTGAGGAGCAACTCAACGCCGATAACCTTCTTTCGTTTTTGACATCTAGATGGGTACTACACTTGGTCTATGGACGCGGGTACCATCTTATCCTTCTGCCTCATGAGATGTTACTATTGACAGATGACCACCTATTTTATGATGAGTGTCAGATGAGTCCTTGTGTGACCATCCCTTATCGCTAATGACATTTTGGATGGGAAAACAGTGTTGTCATGTTTTTTAGGTATAGCTATATATGTTTACAACATGTTTTGACAAAAGCCTCATCGATAGTCATGTGCCTATTTAATAAAATGATAAAGAGTTTTTGATGATTTAAAATCCATGTATGGTAAATGAGAAGCATGACATTGATTTTCTAAAGATGAGAAAGATTGTTTTTGCAAAGCATTGCATTTAGTCTAGATTTCTTTATTGAGTTAGTTACTCACCCAAACGACTCCCTCCCATTCCAGATAAAGGCAGGAGCAGCTAGGGATCCAAAGTTGGAGTTCTCCCTTTATTTCCTATTTAATCGGCGAGTTTTAGATTTATTTCCTAGTGAGGATATTATTTGGTTTGTATAAACTTATAACTGTTGGTTGGATTTGTTGTATAGTACTTTGGATTATTTATTTTTAGGGAAAATGACAAATTAACCATCGTGGTTTGCGGTCAATGACAAGTCAACCATTATCCTTTATTTTCTAACAAATTAACCATTGACGTATAGGAAAATGACAAAGCCAACATCGCTGTCATGTTCATCGTTAGAAAGATGAAAGGGTGCCGCGGTGTCTAGGCAAAAAGGGACTTGGACGCCGTGGCGTCCAGGCCAAAAGAGGGGGCATCTAGGCAAAAAGAGACTTGGAAGCCGTGGCGTCCAGGCCAAAAGGGGCCTGGAAGCCGCGGCGTCCAGGACTGGTGTCCCAGGACCCTACCTGTCCCTAGAACTCTTTGTTTTTAATGCATGGCTACTTTACAGTCTGCAACGATTCTTGATTTTTAGTGTTTCATGGTTACTTCATATATGTTTTATGAATCCAATGTTTTTATTAGATTTTTGACCTCTTTAACTTCAAAAGACCATAACTTTGGCTACAGGTGTCGGAATTGGCTGCAAAAGGTATCAAATTGAAGCTCTCTCAAAGATCTACAACTTGTCACAAGGTTTACCCCATGATTCCCCTTTCGCAAACCCAAAATCACGCATTTAAGCCCTAAAAAATTTTTCTAGACAATATCACGGTGTCCAGGCCAAAAATTTTTGCAGAAGGCATTCTGATGGACGCCGCCGCCGTGACCCAGGCCAAATTTAGCCATCTCCTTCTTTCCATGGACCGCCGTGCCATCCAGGCCAAATTTGGCCTTCTTTCCATGAATGCCGCGACTCCAGATCAATTTGTTAACGACAAACGTGACAGCGATGTTGGCTTTGCCATTTTCCCATACGTCTATGGTTAATTTGTTAGAAAATAAAGGATAGTGGTTGACTTGTCATTGACCGCAAACTAGGATGGTTAATTTGTCATTTTCCCTTATTTTTATGCGCCATTATTCTTGTGATCACTATACAGACCTAGACCCATATCTCTTTGGTCACACTCATTGTAAAAGTCTTCCGCTAAGAATTTAGCCATGGGCTAGGCAATCATCTTCTCTCCAATGATTTAGTCACCTTACCTCGCGATTATGTTAGGCCCGCCTCTAGGTTGTGATAGGTAAGAATTAAATAATGGTTACAGATGAATCTAGACATGATGAGTGCAAAGAAACAATGACTCTTAACTTTAACTATTAGTCCTCCATTAGAATGATAAACCTAAAGAATTTTTCTAAAAAGATATATTGTAAGGCTCTCTGGACTATAGTGGTGGAAGCAAAGGAGAACCCGTGAGGATTGTTGTCTCATTGTAACAACTAAAGAATCCACAAATTAAGGAGATGAGTAAATATATGGCTGGAGAAAATCATGCAAAGTGAACACTTATGAGGAGAACAACCTCATTCAAGTGTAAGGATTTACGAATAAAGGAGATAAGTAACACTTCACTTGGGTACGTATGAAAGAACTAAGTAAGTATTGACTGTATGTGTTTTTCCCTTCTCGGACTTCACCACAAAATGTTAAGGTTAAGTTGTTGATGATCTAGTATGATGATATAGATATTTTGAGAAATTAGTTTATCTATCTATTGATATGTTAGTTGATATTTGATAATGTTCTGTGATTTGAAGATCCGTTAGAGAGAGTTATGAGTTGAGATAGTTGGAGGATTTTTTGATATGTTAAACGATACTATGTTTACTTGAGGATTTGATATTCTATTAGTTATGATATAGATGTTTGAGGATTTGATGATATGCTAGATGATGCAAGATGATGATGTCCTGTAGGTTAATGATATTGATGCCTTGAGGATTTGTTGATCTGTTAGATAATGCTATATTATTTGGTAATTTGATGATCTATATAAGTTGCTTGAGGATTTTATGATCTGTTAGATGACATTCTATTTTGATGATGATGTGTATAGTTGCATGTTCATGAATCATGTCTTGAGAAAAGTAACGAAAAAATTTTTCTCATGCAAATGATTTCTGTGTTAGAAAAATAAAAGATAATAATGATATGAAAATGGGTTTGGAGGACAGGTTGTCCACAAAGGTTAGACCAGTGGGTACGTAAGCTTGTTAGTTTGTTCCTGGTTAGTGTTGGGATGGATTGACCTAAAAGTTTGCTGGGTAGCTGTGCGTCAAAAATGCATGGCAGCTAATGGAGGATTCCCAAAGGTTTTCGTATCTCTCCCAAAGTTTTGAGACTATCTTCCCAAAGATTGGAGAATAGTTGTGTGTGTCCCACTATAATACCCCAATTTTCGTCACGGAATTAATTAAGGATAGATAGAGATTTATTTGATAAGAAAATCGATTAAGGAAAATATTTGGATAACTAATACAAATGGATGTCATATCATATTGCACGGTGATACGCCTTAAATTATGCTCAGGAAAGTATAGGGCTAATGTTAAAAATAGATTGAGGTGTAAAAGTGGAGAAAAAGGTGTATTGGTGAGATTTCGGACGCCTCTCACTCATCCGAAAATAGGCGCGGACGGCGCGAACGTTGAAGGAATGAATATGTACAATTTTTAAGAGATTTCGGACGCCTCGGTCTCATCAGAAATCTGGAGCGGACGTTGTTGAGACGAATCTGTATTCGATATTTTGCGTTTTTGGATGCCACGGTCTCATCCGAAAAAGATTTCGGACGACTGGTCTCGTCCGAAAAGTAAAAAATATCCAGGAAACCCATTTATATTACATTCTCTCTCTTCCGATTTCGTATTCTACATAGCAAATTCTCTCTCTCCAGTCCCTACAAACCGTCCCCTCCCTTTCTGGATGTGTGGAGACCTTTCCACATGGCTCTCCTCCATTGGACCCTCTTCCTTGGTATGGGTGATGGTGATTTTCCCTACAGCTTATCTTCTCAGCTCATCTCTCCCTCTCTTGGATGTCTATAAGAGGTAAGTCTTCTGTGTCCCACTTCTGGCAACTGTGAAGTGTGAGGGAGTGACTATATTACCTTGCGAGTGTGAAGTAATTGGTGAGTGTGTGTGGAAGGTGAGATTCTGTTATGTTTCCTCTCGAGTCTTGTAAGTCAGAAGGAAATGAGCTCCTGCTCCTAGCTTCAGGTATACTCCAGGTAAGGTGATTCTTTCCTGCATTGTAAATGCTATGTAGAGATTGTACTATGAAGAATTTAATGGATGAAATTGCTTTGATGGATGATTGGTTCCTGCTGAGAATACATTCTCTTAAATAGTGTCTTATTCTGCACTTGGGTTGTTGCTTATTGAATGAAAATAGTCTACGTTTGGGTGATGAGATTTAGTCCCGTTAGGAGGTGTTTTATTGACGAAGTTTGGTTCTATTTTGGACTCCTGTTTTCTGACAATGAAATTATTCTGTTTGGAGCTGAAGCAGTAAAGTTTGGATTATTTCTTGATTGAACTGTATAGTTAGTATGCATGTAGAGATGTTAGATAATGCTCCTGTTGGCTACTGCTCTTTGGTTATAAGGATGATTCTTGGTTTTGTTGTCTTCGTTGTGTGTAATCTTTGTGTTTTGTTGAGAATGTGATATGGGAAATAATAGTGTGATGGACATTATTGTTGTTTGCATGGAAAGTTTTGTTTGGATTTTGCACGAATTGAATTAATGAGCTACCGATGGAAAGTTTTGAATACCTTGTTATGATGGGATTTGAGTGTTAAGTGATTAGTGGGTTATTACTATTCTGTTGTGATAGTGGAAGTGTTAAGGAAATAAGTCGTAGAAGTAAGATTTATGATACGTGATTGTAATGGTGTTGAAGGTACGGAGAAGAGAGAAGATGCGAAAACGCGCTATGGACGCCAGGTAAGTTGATACTTACTGAGTTTTGGTCTTCGGACCCTACATCGCAAGAATTAGGATTACATGTTGTGTGTTCTTTTAATGATACGTTTATTAGACTTTGTACAATCATATAGGACTGTAGGTATTCATAGGCATATTATATGTCATACTTAATATATGTAAATAGGCGTGTGGGGGTTCGGGTGATCGGTGACACTTCCATACGGTAGTATTCCTCCCACGTAGGGAGTGGTAGGTTTAGAGTTAGTTACGTGGAAGCTAGTGTTCACCTTTACCCCGTTCTGAAACCCCCAACGTCTTTAACAAAACGACTGGGTATGGCTCGTGGTGACACTCCGATTGGCGTGGTTCCTCGTCGGAACCATAGGTTAAGTCACGAGATCAATTGACTTATCCATCGTCCCGACTAACAGACGAGATACAGTTCTCCTATATAATACATCGTGTGATCACGCATCATATGCATTGCATTTTAGTCTGTCACTTACTGAGCAATAGGCTCATTAGTTTAGATTTTGTGATGTAGGTATCGTACGAAAAACAGGTGAATAGGTCAAAGACAGTTGATAAAGGATTTGCACGGGTGGATCTTGTGGCTGACTAGGCTGAAGAATTTAAAAGAGAATTTATTTGTAAAAAGGGTTTATAAATTATTTAATATTATTTAATGTTTTGTTTTAATTTCGCTGTGTTTCATAAAAGAATTTTATTACTTCTTTTGCAAAATGTTTTAAGTAAAGAATTTTAATGATCGGTTTTTATAGAAAAAGAAGACTCTGATTTTATGTAAAGAAAAGTTTTAAATTTCACGCGATTTTAAAATAAAAAAAAACGGGTCGTTACACCTACTGCCAAGCCTACTCATTCCCAAAAAAAAAGAAGAGAAACAAAAGAGAAAGAAAGAAAAAAGAAAGAACAAAAATAGAAAAGAGAAAAGAGAAAAGAATCTACATGTTTTTAATGATGACAACACATTTTTAATGATTATAGTTTATATTTTTAATATTCATTACTTACTAAGCAATATGCTTATAGATGAGTTTTTTGGTGTAGGTAATAGATTAGATGATGATACATGGAGCAAGAAACTGAAAGAAAAGTAGCAGTTGATGGAGTATTCTCCATTGCGAAGAAGACTTGATGTAGTTACAACAAAAGTTATGTGAAAGAGAGTT
This sequence comes from Begonia loranthoides, assembly GCA_022433065.1. NCBI lineage: Eukaryota > Viridiplantae > Streptophyta > Magnoliopsida > Cucurbitales > Begoniaceae > Begonia > Begonia loranthoides. The sequence goes on from CM039481.1 coordinate 31,688,668, forward strand.
TTCATGTATTATGTAAGAAATATATTTTTAGAAAAGTTAAATTTTATTTTATGTTCAACAACAAAAGTCTTCCACTATGCATATGTTTTTCAAGAAAAAGATCACGGTTTTAAAAGACTAAAATATATGTTTTCTTTTGGAAAGTTTTAAAGTAAGAGTTTTCAAATGATGACTGGATTTAAGAAAGAATTTAAAAACAAAAAGAACTTGAAAATTTGGTTGACTACAATTAGATAATCCCTAAATCTAATCAAGGTATTTAGTCACACGAATTGGAAGATTATTAGTCGCTAAGTTTTGCTTGCCTAGTTCCTTTCCATTTCACGAGTGGCATGACGGCTCGTAGATCTGCTCATTGGTAACCCTTGCCAATTTGGATCTAATAAGTAGCTAGTTCAGAGCAATCTGACGCCGACAATCTTATTTGTTATTTGATATTACGAGCGGTGTCACTACTTGGTCTACAGACTGCAGACACCTTTTTCTTCTGACTAATGAGGTATTATCAATCGATGGATTTTTGCCTTTCTGTAATATGTGTTGGATGGGTCCTTGCGTGACCATCTGTAATGCCCCGTTAATTGAGAGTCCTTTTTCCTTCATTTTAAAACTTGTCATAAAAATTTTTCGCTTTAATTAATTATCAATAGAAATTCATTTTTGAAAAAAACGTAATCAGAGTGAAAGTGTGGAATAATAATAGAATTACAAACATAACTCCTCAGTTTTCTAAATAAAAGCTCCAAAGTCTCTATTACACTGATTAAAAAGGTTTAAATACTGCCAATAGTAATTACCAAAATCCCCCTTTCTTCATCAAAACACAAATAACAAAATACCAATGTTTGCCAAAATATGTGAGCTGCACCCATCAGGTCAATTCGGCTGATAACACAAGGGGTCATCCTGGAACGCCTCCTTTTTCACTGGTACAAATTCTTCATTATAATCATTACCTACATTACGGGGAAAACAATGAGCCTAACGCCCAGCAAGAATCAGAATTAAATGCAATGCAAGTGATGCATGATCATGCGATGTCTTACAGAAAAGAACCGTATCTTGTTTGTTGTTTGGGGCGATGGGTACGTCTAGGTCTCGTGGCTTAACCGTATTTCCAACGAGGAAACACACCAATAAGGGTGTCACCATGAGCCATACCCATACACTTTTGTTGAAGCCATTTGAGATTTTAGAACAAGAGAATTGAGAATCTTATGATTCCCGTGGCTTAACCATACCTCACCGCCCCTAATTGAGAGTAGGCACTCCAATAGGGGTGTCACCACGACAACTATTCCCAACTCTCCTGAACCCCCACATGACTATTTACGTACATTTTTGGATGACATACAATATGTAAACAATTCATAAGCCCTAGGATGATGCATGAATGTCACAACCAAAATCACAGACCTTGCAATAGAAATATAACCAACTTAATTTTTGTTTGTAACCAGAATATTCAGCTTAGATACAATGTAGCGACATACCCATTATCTGGGATTAGAAAAGGAATTTAAATCATGCAATACAAGTTTCATATTTTTCATTAATCACGATGAGCAGAAAGGAACATGTTCAACTCATTCAAGGAGGTACGACTTGTTTACTATCCTATACAAGTTCAAGTCGAATAAATGATTTGCTAGCATGTTCAATTAAGTGACTCTAGGCCGAGTATCAAGACAACAGTGCAAGGTTCCAAAATTGATAACAGTATAGTATTCTCTAGTCATGCTTCAACCAACCCAACTATGATTTCCATAATAAACAAAACCCTTCTCCTTAACTACCATACATCCTAAGTTAGAATTCCATGTTCTAAGAATCAACACTTGCAGTCAGCCACAGACTTTAACAATAACCAGACTAGATTTGCATTGAAGTCATTATCCATTTATTCCACTTCATGCTATCACAGTTCAGCAGCAAGATCATATATTTTCTCTATATATGCTATCCATCATGCTTTTTAGTCCAATCCACTAAATAGTTTCATATCTTGCATCTAATTTATTCTTAGCATTCAATATGATGACAGTTTGCATTTCATAGAATTTCTACAGCAATAACAGAGTTCAACAATCGATTTTGCTTCACATTTCAATAATGTAGGGCCATCCTTTGGCCAAAACAGTATTCTAATTCTTACCTTAATACTCAGCTCAGCAATAACCAACAAAATCTCAACAAGGTCCAATAATAGCAGCCAATAATTTTCAAAACTTTCAATGTTCCCTAAGCAAAATAACGTTTAGATTCAAGGCACTATCAATTACTTAAGAACTAATGGAATCAAAAATCTCAAAGTAAAGCCCTTACCTTCACGTTGAGAACCTTAAAGAGTTGCACTGAATTGTCTTGTTCTATCAACACACCCACACACACTCACCAAGCCATTTCTCAGCAAGACTACACTCTCACACCCTCTCACAATCGCCTAAAACACTGTAGTTCACAGGAAAACTTACCTCTTATAGACGTAGGGTGAAGGGAGACTAAGCAGTTGCAGAAGATAAACTGCAGGACAGTCTGCAATTCCCCAATTCAAGAACAATATGGTCCAATGACGCCAACCCACGTGGAAAGCTTCCCAAGCTACAGGAGATGTCCGGTCGATGCAGAAGGAGGCAGGAGGAGAGAGGGTTTTGTTGATTTTTGCAAGAAATCAGGAAAAGAGATGAATTTTAAAGTGGGTTTCTCGGAATTCCCTGATATTGCGGATGCGAGTTGTCGTCCACAGTCCTCGTCCGCATCGTCCAAATGCGTCCAAGGTTTAGAACAGATTCATTCAGACGCCATTTTGTTTCCGTCCGCAGTCGTCTGCATCGTCCGAATTGTCCAGAATTTAGGACAGATTCATTCGGACGCCATGCCTTCTCGTCCGCAATGTCGTCCGCAACACACCAGGTTTGAAACAGATTCAATCGGACGCCATGCCTTCTCGTCTGCATCGTCCGTAGTGGCCATAACGGCGTCTGCAACCTAACACTTATGCCTTTTTCCTAAGTTTTTCATATTTAGGTCATTTTTCTAACATTAACCCTCAACTTTCCGTGCACAACTTTCACTCATCGTTGCATAATTTGACAAAATACTCGAATAATGAGATTATCCAAAATTATTACATTATCAAAAAGGGAAATACATTTCCGGGGTATTACACCATCCATTTTTACTTATGACATTTTCAGATGAAAAATGTTGTAGATCTATCTTTGTGATATCGCTATCTATGTATACAGCCCGTTTTGACAAAGTCTCATTGATGGCTGCATGGCCTATTTTGATAAAATGATGAAAATATTTTAAAGTTGATTTGAAAATCCTTGTACGGTAAAAAGAAACATTAAAGCATGGTTTTCTAAAAGAAACGTAAAACTATTTTTCTCGTGCGCTACATATAGTATAGATCTCCTTACTGAGTTGATCACTCATCCCTCAACTCCATTTTTCCCAGATTTAGTCTGTGGTTGTCTAGTGATGCAATCGAGGTGTGATTACCTCAGATCTTGATTCTTAGTGAGGATTTTTCCTTCTTTGTTTTAGTTTGTTTATTTGTCCTAGTGTTGAATGGTTTCATTTCCTACACAATTTTTTTCCTCTTTGTTATGTATGCTATCTTTAACTCTTGTTGATAACTATTAGGACTCTAACCCATGTGTTTTGGGTTTTGAGCTTAATTTCATGTTAAGACTTCCGCTTCAACCTAACATTAGGCTGGGCGATCTAGTTCTCTCCGAGAATCGGGTCACTTAATCCGGCATCGGCCTCCAAATCATCACAAAAATTTTATAGTATCATAGCACAAGGTTCCATTGTTCTTGGGAGTGATCACTTGAGAAATCGATAGTATAATGTTTTGGACATTTGTCCATTGTTCATAGAATTGTTTCAACACCTAGTCAAGTTTTTGAATGAGTCAAGATGCCATTAGGAAGACATCTTGGGGTCGACTACAAGATGATGACCCTGTCTTTTCCAATCCAAGTGAATATTGAGTATGATTTGTGGATCATTACGAGAAATTCTTTTAGACAATGAGTGTGAACTTGCCTGGGTTCTTCCTTTGTGTGTGGTCCTTTGTGGTTCAAAATTCAGATCTTATGTTTGGGTTCTCGATCCCTTTCTCTCTATTTCTCTTGAGTGGGCCTATGTGGTTTGAAGCTCAAGTCTTTCATCTTAGTATTGTGGGCCTGTGTGTGTGTCGTGCCACAAGCAACAGCAATTAGGGCCTTGATCATAGTACTATCCCTAGTATCAACCTACTAGTCCAGATTTTCAGAGGCCAATTGGTTATCATTAGGGGTATGAGTCTAATCCTTACCCAAAGTAGAGGTTTGGTGATTTTCGGGAGTTGTCATTTCAGAGCAGTAGTACTGACCTGAGTTCAGTTAAAGGTGGTCATAGAAAAGGCCACAAAGGTAAAGAGAGGGTCTCTAAGTAGACATATGTAGTTGGTGGGATTGATCATTTCTACCATTAGGAGAAGCATGGTTTTTCGATGATACGCTTCTTATTTCTCACTCTTTTACATGAATGTTGTTCGACACAAGGTCAACACACTCATTTGTTTCTTCCATTTTTGCTTCTATTTTAGGTTTTTCAGTGGATAAGATGAAAGCTCCATTGGATCTTAGCACTCCCCTAGGTGTTCAAAGTGAGTGTTCTAGGTGCGCATAGCAGTCTGTGTGGTCATTGATGACTGTAAGTTTTCGGTAAACTTGGTTGTCTTGTTGATGAGTCAGTTTGACATAATTTTGGGTATGAACTGGTTAAAAAAATACAGAGGGACTATAGAGTGTCACCTGAAGAGGGTTACAATCATTTCAAAAGATGGATGAGTTTTTAACACAATGGTCATGGTACAATGATGACTAACCCCATCCTATAGGCTTGTCTGGGTGGCCGCAACAAATTGGGACAATATGGGAGTCTCTAGTCAATTGATATTGATGGCGAGACTACTGGCCAGGACATGGATATCTCAGTTGTGAAAGAGTTTCTATATATGTTTTCTGATGATTTGTCAAGGTTGCCTCTAGACCAAGAGATTGAGTTCCTCATTGATTTAGTCATAGGCACTACACCAGTTATTATCCTTACAGATAACATGGCTCCCACAAAGTTGTTTGAGTTAAGAAAATAGTTAGATGAATTGACAGATCAAGGATTCATAAGAGAGAGCATGTCACCTTGGGGTACTCCAATTTTCTTTGCAAAGAAAGTCGATGGCTCTCTAAGCTTCGCATAGATTACCGAAAGTTGAACAGGCTTATGATGAAGAACAAGTATCTAGTGTCGAAGATTGGCAAGTTGTTTGACTAGCTTGGTAGTTCATTGTACTTCTTTTAGATGGATTTGAGATCTAGGTATTATTTGTCACGACCCAAAGACGGCCAAACAGAACCACTAGGTCAAGCGACCCGATCCTCTAGAAAACCCGAGACATGTGTTTTAGCGGAAGACTTATAAATATTTAGTTCAGCCCAAAGGATATGGGCCTAGGTCTAAGTAGAGATCACGAGAAAATAACGATGCATAAATTAAAATGAAATCCAAAGTATTGTCCAACAAATCCAATACAACAATATTAAGTTTTACAGACCAAATAGAAATGTCAATGTCCTCACCAAATAATGATAAACCACTCAGATCAAAATAACAGAACACCTTAGCTTCTGAACCTTAACTACTCTTGCCTTTACTTGAAATTTTGAGGGAGTTGTTTGAGATGAGTGACTAACTCAATTAAGTATAGCTATACTATATGCACCTCATGCAAAATTGGTTTTTCTCTATTTTCGAAAACAGGGTTATGTTTCTCTTTTTATTCGTACAAGAATTACATTTCATCATTTTATCTAACTGGCCCATGGGCCTCAATGTGGTTGCATAAAAACTCAACTGTGTATATAGACAGCTATATCATAAAAGTCTGTCAACGTCGTTTTTCGTAAGAAAACGTCATCAATGAAAAAAGATGGTCACTCAATGACCCATTCCACACTCATCAGAGAAGAGGTGGTCACCCATCGATGATAGCACCTTATGAGGTAGGAATAATGACTGCGATCCAAAGATTCCGCACATCACCTGAGTTGTCGACAAACCAGTCTGCACGACAAAACTCGTATAATCTCATATACCCAAATGAGGTTGCCCATAACAGATTGTTTCTTAACTAAATACCTTAAAAGTCCAAAATTAATGAGGGTTGACGATGAGCAAGCTCAGTCGTCATGCCACCGCTAAATGAAACGGTATTTAGGATAGGCAAAACTTGGCGATAACCTGTGTGACCCTAGCCAGGTTTAGGGGCTTGCGACTCAAGTAGACGTCATCACCCTCTCATCCTATTTACAACTTTTAGGATTTACAACCTGAGAATACGTCACCAATGCCCCATTCTACTTTTCGTACATCAAATAATCAACCGTCATGCAGTAGAAGGTATCCACGGGACAACCTCATGACGCTTTAGCGCTAGAATGCTTAAAACATCAAGAGTATTCACCCTCTGATATATGCACAATAATTTGAAAACCATGTACAGAATCTTAAACATGAGAAAACATACATATACATAAAAATCAATGTGCTGACGAATAGTCCCCGTCATTTTTCAAGTGTGGTATTCCACAAAATAATCTTTTTTTTTTTTACAATGGAATGCAATGCAAGAGGTATAGAAATTCCTATATTTTCGGCGTTCTTTCTTGTTGAGCGGAGCAACCATCTCCCCAGGAATTGTATCACACTCACCAAAATCATCCAAACCTATCAAATGTTTCAAACACAATAATCTTCATTAACTTAATTCAAGAAATGAGCAAGAGGGTCCTATATAGGAAATAGGAGCCCAACCAACGGGTAACGACTCATCGAATAATATCCCAACAAAATCCTCAAACTTTATTACTCATTATCATGAACAATGCATCCATAGAGCATCTACAGTCCCTCACTAAACAATAAGTAATATATCCCAATAACAAATTTCTAACAATGCGCATGTAGCCACTACTTATCCTGAAAATTAGCCCTCTGAATAGTTCTCTTTAATTATCAATTCTATCATTCGCTGTTCAACTAAGCAAATATCAGTTTATCAAATAAAACACATTCAACTAAGTTCCACAACCAAATCTTTAAACCTTGACCTTCGAAAAAAAGGCATTTAACCAAAATGAAAAATCCAAGTACCCAACCTATGCAAAATCACTTCTAACTTAGAGTAGTAGTAACAGAATTCGAAATTCATTCACTCAGTATCCAAAGCAAAAAGCCACTACAAACAAACCATTAAATTACCCAAAGCCTTAAATTATCAAGTTTCAACCTTTGTAAAATCACTCTAGCGCATGGCAGCAGTAACATAATAGAGCCTACCTCAAAGACAACAACAAATTGAATTTCTTTCTCCCACGATTATATATCCTCAGTTCAACAACATCCAAAGCATTAATCCTCAAAATCATATCACATTAAACTAAAATTACCCTAACAGAATCCCAAATCCACTATCCAATAACAGAGAGCTTAAAGTTATGTCATTCCTCCATCAAAACAACAGAGAATTATGAGTCCACAACTAACATTCTCAAAACAACAACCAAATAGAGACCAACATCAACCTCTTAACCTGAAACCCAATATTATTTTGTAGAACAGTGACAAAACAAGGCAAATCCTTGGGAGTCTTTAACAGATAAACAACAATGAATCCAATCACTTAGCACAACACACTATAAACATTGAAGCAGAGGTTTAACACCCCAACATTTCATACAAAAATCCAATAGAACTGAGAGCCTAAATCACCATCATTTGCAGCAAAGCAGAACGCATTACTGAACGCTAAACAGCAGAAATGAATATACATATACTCCTTGGCAGACTGGATTAAGCACACAACAGAACACAAATCCAGAGATAAACTAAACAGAATCCAAACAACAGAGCATCGTCCTCAACAATGTATCAAAGCAGAACTGTAATCTCAACTAGGGTCCAAATTAACAACCATTCATGAGTCGAAATCATAGTCATTAAAATCAAAGCAAGGAAAAGGTGACCGGCCGAGAGACAAAATGCACGGTTTCTTTACCTCAATCGGAGGAGTTGTCCAGCCGAGGTGAAACAGACCTCGCCGCAGCTCGTCTGAAGGAATCGCCCGAAATGCCCGATTCTGCCAAGTCTCGGTTATCGCAGTTAAGGGCACAGCGCCTACCGTTCGACTCTTGCAAGCTCGTCACTTGGAAAGCCTCTTAGACGGAGTAACTGGTCGGCGTCTTCATCAGATGAACCTGGTTTCGTCTTCGCGAAATCACCCTCACCCGCGAGCTCCTCTCCTGCATTCTCTCCCCAAAAACTCCCATCCTCCTTTCTCCCTTCTTGTTTTCTTCTCTTTTAATTAAGTTTTTCTTTTATTTCTTTAGTCCAAATTTCTATTATTTAATCCAATTTTTCGCCTTTCATTTTCCATGTCAATTGTACTTGGCGGGAATTTTCCCCCATTAGTCACTTTCATTTTTAATCCTTTAATTTATCCATTAATTACACTTTACTCCCTCAATTAAATTACAAAAATGCCACTCCATATAGATGTACAATTCATACATTGAAGTATTAGATCTAAATTCCAACTTATTTTGAACTTTGTCTAACAATGTTATAACTCAGATTTTTGCTCTTCAATTTCGTTTCTTTAAATTTTCTTTTCGTTCAGAAATTTCTAATTCCACTAATTTGACCAATTGACCAATTTGCGTACGTGGTCCCTACGCAATAATTCGAGTCAACTTTTAAACTTTTTAACCAATTTTACGCAAAAAATTTACACGTGGAATTTCTTATTTAAAATTTTCACAGGTTTTACATTTTAACCTCCTTAAAGAAATTCCATCCAGAAATTTAAAAGAAAACCTACTAAATTTCAAAAAGATGAGGGTACTTGCACGTCATGTCAGATTCAACTTCCCATGTTGCTTTCCTCTCGGTGTGGTTCCTCCACAGTATGCGAACCAATGGAATTTCCTTGCGTCGAAGCACTAAAACCTCTCTATTGAGGCTCTTCTTCATACGATGTATCCTCATGGATAGGAACATTGATCTAGGAAATGACGTATGACGAATCTGGTGTATATTTCCTCAGCTGGGATATGTGGAAGACGTTATGAATGTACCCAAGCTGGGGAGGTAGATCAAGCCGATAGGCCACGTTGTCAATCCTCTCATCAATCTGGAACAGGCCAATGAATCTTGGGGCTAACTTGCCTTTCACCCCAAAAACGGCTGATACCATGCCTCGGTCGAACCTTCAAAAAAACATAGTCTCCTGCATCAAACTCAACTTCTATCCTTTTCAGATCTACATAGCTTTTCTATCGACTTTGCACTGTCTTAAGCCTTTGTCTAATCACCCTGACCATGTATGTAATTTCATGAATCATATCTGGCCCAAGAGTAATCCTCTCTTCTGTCTCAACCCAACATAGCGGAGAATGACGTGGCCTCCCATACAATACCTCGTATGGAGAAACACCAATACTAGACTAATACCTGTTATTGTACACAAACTCCACTAACGACAAATGGTTTATCCAGCTATCACCAAAATCCAAGATACAAGATCACAGCATATCTTCTAGAATCTGAATAGTCCTCTTCGACTATCCATCTGTCTGAGGATGATGGGCGGTGCTGAGATTCAACTTAGTACACAAAGCTTTTTGTAAAGACCTCCAAAACTTGAACATAAATCTCGGATCGCGATATGAAAGAATACTCGATGGAATGCCATGGAAACGAACAATGTTATCAACGTAGAGGTGACTCCACTTCGATAAAGGGAAATCCATCCTGATCAGTATAAAAGGAGCGGACTTGGTCAAACGATCCACGATGACCCATATTGCATCCAACTTCTACTGAGTCATAGGAAGACCCGTAATGAAATCCATGGTGATCCTATCCCACTTCCAATCTGGAATAGACAATGGCTGCAGCAATCCAGCTGGTCTTTGATGCTCGACTTTCACCTGCTGACACATAAGGCATCTCGCCACAATTTTAGCTACGTCTCGCTTCATTCCCACCCACCAGTACTGTCGCTTCAAATCATGGTACATCTTTGTACTGCCTGGGTGAATTGCAAACCTTGATTTGTGAACTTCAGTGAGAATCGTCTGCCTTAACTCTGGAAGGCTTAGCACTGCTACCTTACTACGATAAAGGATTGTTCCCTTAGTGTTGACTTCCCAACCATCCAATTGTTCACCATTATCAAGTTGTTCAACCTTCTCTCGGATTAAGTCATCATGCTATTGTAATTTGCTTTGTTTCTCTGAAGCAAAGATGGTGTGACTACTACATTATACGCATAAGTTATACCATCTGACTCATAGTACTGCAAACTGTATTCTCTAATAATTATAGATCATTTCCACTCGTCGAGAGCTAGACAAGCTAGTGATCCCTAAGGATTTTGGCTCAAAGCATTAGCTACTACATTCGATTTTCCCAGATGATACTACAGACTAAAATCATAGTCCTTCAAGTATTCCACCCACCTGTGCTGTCTCAAATTCAAATCCCTCTGAGTGAAAAGATACTTCAAACTTTTATGATCCGAAAACACCAGGAAGTTTGAACCATACAAGTAACTCCTTTAGATCTTTAAAGCAAAAATTATGGTAGCTAACTTCAGATTATGTGTTGGACAATTTCTTTCATATGACTTCAACTATTGAGATGCATAAGCAACCACCATACCTTGCTGCATCAAGACACAACCAAGCCCAACTCTCGATGCATCCATGTAAACTACATATGTAACGACCCAGATTTCTAATCTTTTTAAAAGTATGTCAAACTTACTAAAACAAGTTTTAAGGTTTATTTTTCTTTTAAAATCTTTTTTTAAAGAATATCAGAGTGCCAAAACTTTGATCGTTACCAACCTTTTCAAAACAGTCAATCAAATCGAAGGAAAACTATGAGTAACATATTTAGAGGAAGCAAAATTTAAAATCATCACTCAAATCATTAATTTAAAATCCAAGGTTTGAGTTTCAAGTGAAATCTACATAATATCCCAAATAAGTTCTCAATAAGGGTAAATGGGTAATTAACATTCATAAAAACAACTCGACGTTAGCCCTTACAAAATTACTCTTCCCTTTCTTACTTGACGTTGTACTATTACTAAGTTTGTGTCTCCTCTGGATATGCTGCAAGCTCCATAGGTATGCACTCCTCCTCCGCTCCTAGTACAACCATCTTGGTACCTATGCCACAAGTAAGGATGTGAGCTTACGCCCAGTAAGGAAATAGGGGAAAACAATCATACATGCCTCTCTTTAGTTCTTTTTTGGGATAGGGGCCACCCAAACCAATTCTTTCATTACATTCATTCGTTCTTGGTTCTTTACTCGTACTTTGAGCTGGAGATTGGAGGTTGTCCTTTGAGATGACCTAGTTTGATAAGCTTCTAACCTCCTGTGTGCATACTAGTCCCTTTCCCAAATTGGTGAGGGTGTATCCTAGCTGCCAGGCTAGATCCGAACTACCCATCTACCCTAACCCCAGCTCCCTACCCTCTCCGGCGTATCCCGCCTTCAAGGTTTCTTCCCTTCCGGCGTATCCTGCCTTCAAGGTTTCTTTCAGTGATAGGCGTATCCCGCCCATCCTGAATTATTCTTTTTTTAGTGTTTTTCCTCACTCATGCATGTGGGTACCACCCTGAGGAGGTACCCCCTACTTGGTTTCTATTAACATGAACACCCTATTAACATGAACACAACATAGTACTTCCAAATTAAATAACACACTCATGGACAGTAACTGGAGATACTTTAGGGGAATTAACAATTAATAGTAGACAAAATGAGTATTAGAACATGCTTTTATCTAGGGAAGGTAACAACAGTGAATAACCTCGAGATGGATGCTAAACATACTAATATCATCTAATAAAACAAGAACAGAGCATGCTTTTATATAATGAAAGTAACAACAGCGTAGAATAATGAACAATTGTCAAATTAGAACAACGTAACATGATTTTAAATCAAAGAAAAACAGCAGTGCACAAGGTCGATTTAGGATGGGAGAAACATGTTTATTATCGACTATAATAGCAGAAAATTTAAGAAAACAGCTCACGTGCTTTTTAATCGACTGCAATAGTAGCAAATTAACACATCTAACATGCTTATTAATCGACTACAGCAGTAGAAAATACTACTAATCATGCATTCAATTGTTTAATGAATCAGCGGTGATATGCAACGATACAAATTACGAATCATGCTTCTAAATGAATAAATTCAGCAAAAATTATCAACAAGTAAATCAGTAGATTTATGAATTATGCTTCCAAGTGTCACTAATAGCAGCAAGAACGTAAAGAATACAACAGCGGGAAGGTATTTCTAATGATTGGAATGAAACCGCGGTACATGGGTACTAAACGTGCTTTCATTTGGCTAATATAACAGTGAATAATAGACCAAATAAATTGTGGATCATGCTTCGATAATAATTATGACAGCAGCGTAATAGATCAAAACCAACAGCGGATCATGCTTCAATAATGGTATTAATCAGCAACAATAATATAACAGGACAACGAAGCGTACTCGTAAATCAACTATTTTGGCAGCAAGTATTAACAATGAAATGAATAGCGAAAACATGCTTCTAAATTGATAACGAACAACAGCAAGAATACATAGAACGAAACAATGAATTCATGCTTTAACTGGATAATAAACAACAATGTTTAAAACATGCCTTTATTACAAAGGTTAATAACGAACAAGGCGATATGCCGTGTAATGAAAAACGACAGGGAAATATCCCAAAATGAAACCACAAAAAAAATGCTAATTTATAGTTCAGTCCATTTCTGCATAGTTGTTTAGCTCATCTCTTCGTAACAACAGCTTGGCTTTATTCATGTCTTGCAACTTTATTCTATTAAGCTTGACAGTTTCTACTACAAGAATATAACTACAGAGAACTCAAACTTAACACCCAACATACTAACAATCACTCATGAAGATAATAGGCATTTAAGGGCAACATATGAACAACCAAAAATCTGACATAAGAACAACTAAAGTCTACAGTAGAACAAGACGTCCAAGGGATAATAGGAACGAATATTCACACAGAGCTTAAGAAATCACAGTCAACACAAATACTTGTGGGTAGGGCTTCTTCAAGCCAACGACTACCCATATCCTTACCTCTTGTAGATGACCCTTCACACAGGCAGCAGTTTCCCTTCTATCCTTACTCTCCACCCATGAATCCTTTCTCCAGGCAGGAAACACGAGACTCCTCAAGAAGAAGAAGATGAAGGGAATGGAGAAGGTGATAAAGGGAGCCATCCATCCCTAGGAGACCACCCGTACACCCTAGTAGGGTATGCAGTGGGCAAATCCCTATTGGTCGGTCTGGTTTTGCGATTTAGTGTCGAGAGCTTGCAATTTATTAGCTGGACGTTGTTTCCTCCTAATTTTAAATCTCTACTTTCGCAGTTCTGCGATGATTTGGACGAGTGTGGATCACTTGGTCTCGTCTGCATTCGTCTGCAAGAGTAAATTCAGCAAGCAAATTCAGAGGCCTCGAACGAGAAGTGGCGTCCCCACTCTCGTCCGTACCGTCTGCAAGATCATTCGAATGCCATTTGGCGTCTACTATCGTTCGCATGCTTCGTTTGAAAGTGTCTAGGATTTGGACAGAGGCAAATCGGATGAGGTCCCTTCTCGTCCGCAGGCGTCCTTACTTGTCTGAAAGTGTCTAGGATTTGTACAAAGGCAAATCAGACAAGGGCCCTTCTCATCTGCAGGTGTCCTGACTCGTCTAAAAGTCCCTAGACTTGGACAAATTCGATGCGGGCGTGTCCTGCCCTCGTCCGTATCATCCGTACCTTCGTTCGAAACTTCTCAGCACAGTGAAGTTAGGATGCTGGGTAGCGTCCCGAGTCATCCCCAGGCTAAGGGTGACATACGATGCTCTTATGGACGTCTTAACGCATCTGCAATGTCTTCCTCAAGCGTCCGAAATGCCTAGACAGCCTTTCTTTATATTTTCACACTTAACTTCTATCCCGTAATATTTTACTCATAGCCACACACCACGATTGAGCACATATAGAGACAAAAGGAAATATGTAATTTCATTTTCAAAGTCGATTACATCACTTAACGGGAAAATTACTATCGGGTTGTTACAACATAAGGCTGCTCACTGTCAAGATAGGTGCACTTGTCAATCTGTTATTCAATTCTTCAAATGCACTCTGACATTGGTCGTTCCATTCAAATTGTACCCCTTTTTTTTTATCAACTTCATCATGGTACTGCTAGCTAAGAACAATTCTCCACAAACCGCCGATAGTACCCGGCAAGACCAAGAAAACTACGAATCACTGACACGTTGTTCGGAGGCTACCACTGCACAACTGCCTCGATCTTTGCAGAATCTACCGAGATTCCATCTCGTGAAATGGCATGTCTTAAAAATTTGACCTCTGACATTCAGAAGTCACATTTACTCATCTTGGCATATAATCGGTGATCTCTCAAAGTCTGTAATACAATTTGAAGATGTTCCCGATGATGACTTCGAGACTTGGAATAAATCAAAATGTTGTCGATAAACACAATGACAAACCGGTCTAAACAAGGTCGAAAAACCCTGTTCATGAGATCCATGAATGCTGCTAGGGTATTAGTCAACCTGAAAGGTAAGACTAGAAACTCGAAATGCACATGTCTCATTCTGAAAGCTGTCTTTGGGATATTCTCTTCTCGAATCTTCATATGGTGATACCCGGACCTCAAATCAATCTTGGAAAAGTATCATGATCCACCAAGCCGATCAAACAACTCATCGATTCTAGGCCACAGATACTTGTTCTTTACGGTAACCCGGTTCAACTTCCGATAGTCAATGCAAAGTCTCAAGGTACCATTTGCCTTCTTGGTTAACAAAACTGGAGCACCCCACAGCGAGATACTTTCCCAGATAAATCCCTGACTTTTGAGCTCATCTAACTGATTCCTTAACTCACTCAACTTTGCAGGAGCCATCTTATATGCAGGAATAGAAATTGAGGTAGCGCCCGGAACCAAATCAATACGAAACTCGATCTCACGGTATGGAGGCAACCATGGTAGCTCATCAGGAAACACATCTGGGAACTCTCTCACAACCGAGACATCCAGATCCTGGTCAGGGGTCTCAACCTCAATATCAACCAACCAAAGGTTTATGTATTGCTCTAGTCCAGTGCGACCACCCAAACATGCCCTCATAATAGAATTGGTCGTCACCGCACTAGAATCATTACGACAAATGACAACTTGTCCTTGTTTAGAAATAACTGTAACTCACTTCAGATGGCATTCCACAGTTGCTCTATACTTCCTCAACCAATCCATACCCATAATCACATCAAATGACTCATGGGTAAAACAACTAGATCTGCAGAAAACTTGCAGTCATTGATCATCGTACAGATCGCTCTGCACAAAGATACTACTGCACTCTGGATACCCAGAGGAGTACTAGTCATCCACGGAGGTTCCATCTCCTCATTGACCAATGACCTTGGGTCAACTCATAAAAGGCTTTGGCCATAGACTCAAAATGGCTAATACTACTACACTATACCCCAAATACCATGACAAAATCTTTCCACTCCATCGACTAGACATCATAACTGAACCTCAAGACGTTCCACCAACTGGATGTTAATTTCTCCAAGTAATTACTAGTAAACCCCACTTGGAACATTTCCAAAATTTGGAGTGCTTCAAAATTCTTCTCCATTTTCTAGAACCAACTCTCCGCTTCATTGGATTTCCACCACCCTCAAACACGGCTCTGGAATTGCTTTTAACCACTCTCATTTTTCTCATTTACAAAAATTTGGGATGAGTCTCCCATGTTTCTTTATTCCCCCAAAAGCTACAGTCACACATCCTGCACCAAATCCCAACCAATTTCAGTATAATTTATCATTTATTTCATCCATCAATAAATTTTATCAAAGAATTATAATTATTCACATTAGATACAGTCATTTGACATAGTGTTAATTAACTTACTTTACATTTTCATATCCGTTACATCTATTACCAACAAAATGCATGTATTACAACTTCACCTTGCTTTTAACATGCTCACATACTGTCCGAGCACACTCCAACCGCTTTCTCCATCAATAAATATTTAAACTTTAACAACTATCTAATTAATCCAATTACACCCAATTAATTTCTCATTTATCCTTACTTTCGATATGGGAAATCAGGGTATTACAAAATTCATTCTAGCAAACTCTTGGAAACACATCATCCTCATCAAACCAGATTCATGTGCAGAACTATTACTGGTCAAGTTTTGCAAACTCTTCATCATTGCTACAATGGCATCAAAACCACCATCATACAGTCGACCACAAGATGTCCTTCTCGACGGCATTTTCAAAACCTGGTCAGAAAACTTGACTTGTGCACAATATGAAAAAACTTTTATCCTACACCATTAAATTCTCAAGTGATCGCTATTTAGAAATTCAGAACCTTGTGCTCTGATACCATAAAATTCTATCACAACCCAAAGACGGGCCGGACAAAACCGCCGGGATAGGCGACACGATCCTCGTAGAGAACCCGATCACCCAGCCCAAGGCGTGTGTTTTAGTGGAAGACTTATAAATATTTAGTTTAGACCAAAGGATATGAGCCTAGGTCCGAGTAGAGATCATGAGAAAATAACGATGCATAAATTAAAATGAAATCCAAAGTACTGTGCAACAAATCCAATCCAACAACATTAAATTTTACAGACAAAATAGAAATGTCAATGTCCTCACCAAATAATGATAAACCACTCAGATCAAAATAACAGAACACCTCAGCTTCTGATCCTTAGTTACTCTTGCCTTTATTTGAAGTTTTCGAGGAGTCATTTAGGATGAGTGACTAACTAAGTAAAGTATATCTATACTAGATGCACCTCATGCAAAATTGGTTTTTCTCTATTTTTGAAAACATGGTTATGTTTCTCTTTTTATTCGTACATGAATTTAAATCATTTCAAACCTTCTCATAATTCTATCAAACCAGGCCATGGACCTTGATGTGGATGCGTAAAAACCTTGTTGTATACATAGACAACTATATCGTAAAAGTATGCCAATATCGTTTTCCGTACAAAAACATCATCAGTGAAAAATGATGGTCACTCAAGGACCCATCCCACACTCATCACAGAAAAGGTGGTCACCCGTCGATGACAGCACCTTATGAGGTAGAAATAATGATGGTGATCCATAGATTCCACACGTCACCTGAGTTGTCGGCAAACTAGTCTGCATGACACAACTCATATAATCATATACCTGAATGGGGTTGCCCGCAACGAATTGCTTCTCAGCTAAATACCTTAAAAGTCCCAAATTAATGAGGGTTGATAATGAGCAAGCTCAGTCATCAGACCGCCGCTAAATGAAACAGTATTTAGGATAAGCAAAACTCGGCATTAAATCGTGTGACCCTTGCCAATTTTAAGGGCTTGCGACCCAAGGAGGCGTCATCACCCTCCCATCCTATTTACAACTTTCAGGATTTGCAACCTAAGGACATGTCACCAATGCCCCATTCTACTTTTCGAACGTCAAACAATCAAACTTCAAGCAACCGAAGGTATCCACGGGATAGAGTCGTGATGCTTTAGCGCTAGAGTACCTAAAGCATCAAGAGGATTCACCCTTCGATATATGCACAATAATTGCAGAACCATGCACGGAATTTTAAACATGAGAAACATACATATACATAAAAACTGACGTGCTGTCAAACATTCCCTGTCATTTTCCAAGTGTGGTATTTCACAAAATAATATTTTTTACAATGGGATTCAATGTAATACAATGCAAGAGGTATAGAAATCCCTACATTTTCAGTGTTCTTTCTTGTTGAGCGAACGAACTGTCTCCTCAGGAATTGTATCACACTTGCCAAAATCATCCAAGCCTGACAAATATTTCAAACACAAGAATCTTCATTAACTTAATTCCAAGAAATGAATAGGAGGGTCCTATATGGGGAATAGGAGCCCAACCGACGTGTAACGACTCATCGAAGAATCCCAACAAAATCTTCAAACTTTATTACTCATTATCATGAACAATGCATCCACAAAGCATCTACAGTCCCGTACTAAACAATAAGTAATATATCCCAAAAACAAATTTCTAACAATGCCTAAGTAGCCATAACTTATCCTGAAAATTGGTCCTCTAAACAGTTATCTTTAATTATCAATTCTATCACTCGCTGTTCTACTAAGCATATATCAGTTTATCAACTAAAACACATTCAACTAAGTTCCACAACCAAATCTTTAAACCTTGACCTTCGAACAAAAAGCATTAACAAAAATGAAAAATCCAAGTACCTCAACTTATACGGAATCACTTCTAACGCAAAGTAGTAGTAAAAGAGTTCGAAATTCATTCGCTTATTATCCAAAGCAAAAAGCCACTACAAACAAACCATTAAATTAACCAAAGCCTTAAATTACCAAGTTTCAACCTATGTAAAATCACTCTAATGCATAGCAGCAGTAACATAATAGAGCCAACCTCAAAGACAACAACAAATTGAATTTCTCTCTCCCACGGTTATATCCTCAGTTCAACAACACCCAAAGTACTAATCCTCAAAATCATATCACATTAAACTAAAATTACTCAAACAGAATCCCAAATCCATTATCCAAGAACAGAGAGCTTAAAGTTATGGCATTCCTCCATCTAAATAGAGAATGATGAGTTCGCAACTAACAATCTCAAAACAACAGCCAAATAGAGACTAACATCAACCTCTTAACCTTAAACCCATTATTATTTTGTAAAATAGTGACAAAACAAGGCATATCCTTAGGAGTCTTTAGTAGATAAACAACAATGAATTCAATCACATAGCCAACACATTGTAAAGATCGAAGCAGAGGTTTAACACCGCAACATTTCATACAAAAACCCAATAGAACTGAGAGCCTAAATCCCCATCATTCGTAGTAAAACAGAATGCATTAATAAACACTAAACAGCAGAAATGAATATACATATACTCCTTGGCAGACTAGATACAGCATACAACAGAACATAAATCTAGAGATAAACTAAAAAACAACCCAAACAACAGAGCATCGTCCTGAACAATGTATCAAAGCAGAACTGTAATCTCAACTAGGGTCCAAATTAACAACCATTCATGAGTCGAAATCATAGCCATTAAAATCACAACAAGGAAAAGGTGACGTGTCGGGAGACAAAATGCACGGTTTCTTTACCTCCATCAGAGGAGTTGTCCAACCAAGGTGAAACAGACCTCATCGCAGCTCGTCTGAAGGAATCGCATAAAATGCCAGATTCTGCAAAGTCCTGCTTATTGCGGTTTAGGGCACAGCACCTACCATTCGCCTATTGCAAGCTTGTTGCTTGGAAAGCCTCTTAGACAGAATAACTGGTCGGTGTCTTCGTTGAACAAAACTGGTTTCATCTTCACAAAATCACCCTCACTCGCGAGCTCCTCTCCTGCATTCTCTCCCAAAAAACTCCATTTCTCCTTTTGCCCTTCTTATTTTCTTATCTTTTAATAAATTTTCTTTTATTTCTTTAGTCCAAATTTTCGTTATTTAATCCAATTTTTCCCTTTTCGTTTTCAATGTCAATTGTACTTGGCAGGAATTTTCCCCTATTATTCACTTTCATTTTTAATCCTTCAATTTATCCATTAATTACACTTTATTTTCTATTAAATTACGAAAATGCCACTTCGTGTAGGTGTACAATTCATTCATTGAAGCATTAAATCTAAATTCCAACTTATTCCAAACTTCGTCCAACAACGTTATAACTCAAAATTTTTGCTCTTCAATTTCATTTCTTTATATTATCTTTCCATTCGGAAATTTTTAATTCCACCAATTTGACAAATTAACCAATTTTTCATACGTTGCCGCTACACAACAATTTGAGTCAACTTCTTAGCGTTATAACCGATTTTAATGCAAAAAATTTATAGGTGGAATTTTTTATTTAAAATTTTCACGGCTTTTACATTGTTAGATGAAGATCCATGAGGAAGATATCCCAAAGATAGCTTTTCAGATAAGATATAGGTATTTCAAGTTCATTGTCTTACCTTTCAATTTGAACCCTATTCATATTTTGGATGGTTATGGTGTCAAAGCATCACGAACTATCCCAGTACATCTTATACTACGTAAAGATGTTTATTTGTGCGCTATATGAAAATGGGTAATAGGGCACGGATAACATGCTCCTTGAGTTTTGAATCTCTAAACCTGATTAGGGTATAATTATTATTGATTTGGGTTGTGTCGTCACTGACTATTGTTCGTCGACAACCCTTGTAAGGTGGCTTGATTTTTTAATCACACTCATAGTATTTTTTTTCTCCTAACTCATGAGGTGTTGCCATCTTTGAAGTACCACCTTTCTATGTGATTATATCAAAGGGGTCCTTAAGCAATCCTCCTTTTTCATGAATCACTGTTTTAAATTTATGAAAAACAATGTAGACTTATTTTACTATAGCTGACTAAATTTCAAGTGATGTTTTGAAGATTATCTTATCGATGGCTTGGGGATCCTGTTTTGCTAAAATGGTAAATAATGTTTTAAAATCATTATAAACTCATGCACGACAATGAAATTTTGATTCATCATAGTTTTGTCATGAAAAGATGAAACTAGTTTAACATGTATTGTATTTAGTATAAACTATCTACTGAGTTAGTCCCTAACAACCCTATTCATCTAAGGTAAAGGCAAGACTAATCAGGATTAGCTGTTAGTGGCAGACCCTCTTATTTAACTTTATTTTCCTTGAGAGTTACATCCTTGTTTTTGGGTGAGAACTATGTATTTAAATTGGATCTATATCAGAATATTTGAATGTTGTGGGAGTGTGGACTATGCTACACAATATGTTTATTTTCTTTTGTAATTCTTATCCTCATAATTGCTATGTGGATCTAGGTTCATCTCGTGTGAGCTATTGTTGGGAGCAATGTACCCAATAAGCAAATGTAATAGAACAATTTTCTAATACATGAATAAATTTATACTAATTCATACTATGTTAACATTTTAAATTATGTTTTATAAACTTCATAGAAAATTCTTTAGTTATTTATGCTAACTTTATATTAACATAAATATTGTATATATGAGGGATAAAATATAAAGAGTAATAACCAAAATAAGTTCATGACTTATATTTGAAGTATGAAAACTTCAAATAGTTTATAGTCATATACATAGTTTATCTCACTAAGAATGTATAGTCTTATCTTGACTATATATGTGGTGACATAAGATAAATATGTTTTATATAATACAATTATATAGGATTGGACCAAATACAATTATATTGTTGTGATAATTTTTGTTAAATATAGAACAATTAATTTTATTGTAATGATTGTCATATATATATGATCTTCATTTATTTTATTTAACAAACTCCTATTTCATTTTAATTTATTTTTTGATTTACTTGGTAAATTTTTGTATAACCTACGGTTCATATACCTTGTATATTAGGAATGAATTAAAAAGAATAGTTAGGAATGTAAATATTGATATAATAAAATTTATTTTTATAGATTCCCTTGTTTGTTAGTTCAGAGATCGAATAATTAGCGCGCAATTCATAATCGTTATAAATTAATTATTCAATCAAGTACTAATGGTAGTCAATGATAGAGACATAATATGAGAAGTCAACGGATTATAAACCTAGCTCTATTATTAATCTAAATGAAGGGTTAATACATATGTAATGACTGTATCAATAACTATATAATAGATATTACTTTGAGTAAACATACTCTATAGTTTTTTAGAGTGCAACTTAAATATTTAGTAGAATTACTTTAGAATTAATAACTACATTAATTAATATAAAGAGTTTATATTAATTAACAAAATATTATTGGAGCTTAAAACTATAGGTCCATCATTCCCTTCGTCACCTTCTATCATTATTCGAATAAACGAAAAATGAACAAAGAAGATTAAATAATTAATTATGAATTAATTATACAATACACTCAATAATAAGTTTATTGTTTTCGTTAGATTGAATAATTGAATTATTGATTATTCAATTGATTAAGACACAATGACAAAAGTTGTCATAGTTTATATGTTTGTTATATTCCATTGAATGAAATAATTGAATTATTGATTATTTAATTAATTAACAAATATAAAGTAACTCTTAAAAATGAGTTTTAAAATGGATTATGCCAACTTTGAGATAATGTCATTGTGCCAAGTGTAGAGCTGTTGTGACAAGATGTTTTGATTTCCATAACATTCTTGTTATAAATGTATGAAATCAATTCTAACTTAATGGGAGATTAATATTTGTAGTGGTTTTCTCTAAATGTCATAACCACCACTATAGAGTTATTCTACTATAAATAGAGGTTGAAGCTCAATAGCATGAGTGGTTGAAATCTTTATGATTAAAGAATTCATTTTGAGAGCAAATTTGTGAGTCTTCCGTGTTGGCTTTGGAGAAGTATTCTCTAAATCCAAATAGATCGTCTCATGTGTTGAAAATACGATTTATCATAAATTGAGATGGAGGGGAACCCTACTTATAAACCATGCATTTTCTACTCTCCCAAGAGATTTGAGATTATGCACCCCCACTAGTATGGGTTAGACCCATACCTATGCCTTTCTTGCCATTCACAGGGCGTGCTGCCACATTTTCCATCCTTGGGGAACAGACGTCCTTGTCGGCTACACTTCTAGTTCAGATTTTCCTTTGATACCATTTGTAACATCCCCTAGGGCTCCTAATACAATATTGTCCTCTTTGACCTGAAGCCTGCATAGTTTTATTCTTATGGTTAGCCCAAAACATGTTGTACTAGGTAGGGTGGGGATCTTTACTTATATACCATGCATTTTATATTCTCTCAAGCGATATGGAATTGTGCAACCCCACTAATATGGGTTAGACCTACACCTGAGTTTTTCTTGGTCTTCATAGGGTGGGCTACCACATTCTCCTCCCTTAGGGACCGGATGTCTTCGTCGGCCACACTTTCAGTTGGGATTTTGCTTTGAAACCATTTCTAAAGTCCCCCAGTGCTCCTAGTACAATATTTTCCGCATTAGGTCAAAGCCTGAACGGTTATGTTCTTAGGGTTAGCCCAAACTTGTTCTCCTAGGTAGGGAGGAGAACCCAACTTATAAACCATGCATTTTCTACTCTCCCGTGCGATGTAGGATTGTGCATCCCCACTGATATGGGTAAGACCAACACCTGAACCTTTCTTGGCCTTCATAGGGTGGGCTACCACAAACTCCCCCCTTTGGGAACCATCTGCCAAACTTCTGATTTAGATTTCACTCATATACAATTTGTAACGTCCCCCAGTGCTCCCAGTATAATATTGTTTGCTTTAGGCTGCATCCTGCACAATTCTGTTCTTGGTGTTAGCCAACAACCATGGTTCAGTATGGAGGAAGAAGAACCCTACTTACAAACTATGCATTTTCTACTCTCCCAAACGATGTGGGATTATGCACCCCCACTGATATTGATCGGATACACACTTGGGCCTTTTCTAGCCTTCACAGGGTGGGCTGCCACATTCTCCAACCCTTGGTAACCCGATGTCCTCATCGCCCACACTTCTTATTAGGATTTCACTTTGTTACCTTTGTAACATCCCCCAGTGCTCCCAGTACAATATTGTCCACTTTGGGCCGAAGCATGCATGGTTTTGTTCTTGTGGTTAGCCCAAAATGTGTTGTACTAGGTAAAGAGGGGAATTCTACTTATAAACATTTCATTTTCTACTCTCCCAAGTGATATGGGATTGTGCAGCCCACTGATATGGACCAGAACCACACCTGGGCCTTTCCTGGCCTTCACTCGGTGGGTTGCCACAATTTCCTATCCTTAGGGATCTGACACCCTAATTGACCACACTTCTAGTGGAAATTTTGCTCTTATACCGTTTGGAATGTCCTCCCGTGCTTCTTGTATAAGATTGTCTACTTTGGGTTGAAGCTTGCACGATTTTATTCTTGTGGTTAGCTTGAAACGCATTGTAAGGAAGGGGAACCTGATGTGCCCCAAGGACCAATCACTTGCTCCCGAGCCAAGAAGCTTATTTCTTTTTTTAACTCGTTCTTATTTTGCAGGTAATATCAAATTATGGGATTTTACAGAAGAAATAGCTCACGAAGACAAAGGAGTACCCTTTCACGTTATCACTTGGATGCATGCACCATCGATCGATTAACATGATATTTCCCGCCTTGGAGACTCCATGATGTTGCGAAGATTCAAAGAGTATTATCAACTTGTTGATGCCATTTTGTTGATTTAGAACTAGACTTTGTTCTAGAATTTTTATTGGGTTTCTTTTATTGTTATTTTTGGGAGTTGTTTTGAGAGGCAAACCGCACCCTCATGCCAAATTTCTCACGTTATGGGTAATTTGGTCTTTTGGCACTTTTGTAAAACACTTGGTATTATTTAGTCCCTCTTTTGGGATGAGTAGATCACTTTGAATGAAACATAAACCCTAGTTTTTTTCCTTGTGGAGAGTGGTCCGCGGCAACCTCCCTCTTGGCCGATTCAACCTTGCTCGAACTCGGCCTTCTTGAAGCTTCTTGGCCGAGTTGGAAGGGCTACTATCTCTTCCAATACTTCCCTCTAGTGGTGGTTATTGTGGTGTGGAGGTAGAAGAAGTTTTCAAGCCTTTGGAGAGTGCTTCCTTAACCGATCAAGCCATTGAAGTCGCCCCTCTCACTTTTGGAGGCTCGCGGACTCCTCGGTTTTCTTCTTGCATTTTCGCCATTTCTTTCAAAGGAAGTTCTTGTTTTTTCTTGTTCTATTTCATTATTAACAGATTTACTCTGATCTTGGAAGGTGCTTATAGTTAAAGATAAGAGTTGATTATGATTTATGAAAGAGTTCTTGCTAGCCGATTATTCTGTTCTTGAAATATTTATGCTTGAATCTTGTGATTGTGGTTGGATTTTGGCGTCCTTGTGCACGTTCTTTTGAGTTCATTTTTGGCTGAGTTATTCTTCAATTTGTTAAGATATTATCCCCCAAAATTGGCATTGATAGGCCGTATGCACGTCGAGCACCAGACATTACGTTTTTAGTCGCCAGAACTGTTCGTAGCAAAACCCTAGTTTTGGATCAGCCTTATTTCTGTCATAACTGGAGATTCTGAATAGCTCTTGAGCTGGATTTTTGATATGTTGATTTTGAACTTGTTGACATTATTCTCTCCAAAATCCAGCTCTTGATCACTTTTGGTTGTGGAGTTATATTTGATTGAAGCGGGTTGGACAGATTGCTCAAGTCTTCTCTAGCCGATTTCTTCTAAGTGCTCCTTGTGAATATTGGAGTACATCAGAACCCTACCTATAAACCATGCATTTTCTACTCTCTCAAGTAATGTAGGATTGTGCACCCCCACTGATATGGGGCAGACCCACACCAGGGCCTTTCTTAGCCATTATAGAGCGGGCTGCCATAATCTCTCCTCGGACCCGACATCCTCGTCATCGGCCATAATTCTGGCTGGGATTTCGCTTTGATACCATTTGTAAACGTCCCCTAATGCTCTTAGTACAATATTGTCCACTTTTTATCTAGTACAACGTATTTTGGGCTAACCCCAAGGAAAAAATAATGCGGGGTTTGGCCCAAGGCAAACAATATTGTATTAAGAGCACTTAGGGACATTACAAATGGTATCAAAGCGAAATCTCAACCAGAAGTGTGGCCACGAGGATGTAAGGTCCCCAAGGGGGAGAGAATGTGGCAGCCCACCCTGTGAATGCTAAGAATGGCCCTGGTGTGGGTGTGGCCCATATCAGTTAGGGTGCACAATCTCATATCGCTTAGGAGTGTAGAAAATGCATGGTTTATAAGTAGGGTTTCCCTCTTTACTTAGTACAACGCATTTTGGGCTAACCCCAAGGACAATCTCATATCGCTTAGGAGTGTAGAAAATGCATGGTTTATAAGTAGGGTTTCCCTCTTTACCTAGTACAACGCATTTTGGGCTAACTCCAAGGACAAAACCATACGGGATTCAGCCCAAAGTAGACAATATTGTACTAGGAGCACTAGGGGACATTACTAATGGTATTAGAGAAAAATCACAACCGGAAGTGTGGCTAACGACAACGTTAGGTCCCTAGGGGGAGAGATTGTGGCTACCTACCATGTGAAGGTCAGGAAAGGCCCAAGTGTGGGTTTGGCCCACATCAATGGGATACGCAATCCCACATCACTTGGTAGAGTAGAAATGCATGGTTTATAAGTAGGGTTTCCCTCCCTACCTAGTACAATGTATTTTGGGCTAACTCCAAATACAAAACTATGTGGACTTCGACCAAAAGCAGATAATATTGTACTAGGAGCAGTGAGGGTGTTACAAATGATATCACAGCAATATCCCAATCAAAATTGTGCCCGACAAGGACGTCAGGTCCCTAAGGGGGTGAGAAAGTGGCAGCCCACCCTGTGAAGGCCAAGAAAGGATCAGTGTGGGTCTGACCCATACCAGTGGGGATGCACAATCCCACATCGCTTAGGAGAGTAGAAAATGCATTGTTTATATATACAGCTCCCCTCTTTACCTGGTACAACACGTTTTGGGCTAACATCAAGAATAAAACCGTGTGGGCTTCAATCCAAAGCAGACTATATTTTACTAGGAGCTATGAAGGACGTTATAGAAGGAACCTAAAAACCAACCATTGGTATCAGAGTTTTGTTGTAGTCATGATATATTTAATAATGTGATTTTATGAAAATCATGATCTATGATGATGAGTAGGCTTATGCAATTTTAATGTATATATATGTTTAGAATGTTAGATGTTTGGATATATGCATGATTGGAATAATTATCATAATTTCATGTGGTCGATTTGGGTTAGGAATTCTTTTTTAAATTTCTTATTTTTAATCTTGATGTAAACTCTGATACAGATTAAAGAAAGGACGACTAAACAAATTTTGTAGCAAGACTATGGTGTGCAATTATTGTCACCACGACCTATGACAATAAAAAATGTGGAGGCCAAATGTACACATTAGATGAGGTTGCTCCACCAAAACTTTATTACTATTTTTTTTGTTTACATGTAATTTTAGAAATACCCAAATTGACCCGGTCATTATATTTACTTTTATGCTTAATATAAGTTGTTATATCATTGTCATGTATTCACATGTTATATAGTATTTGTATATAGAGTTTATTTATCATTTAGTTTTCACACATTGACATGCATTCTTAGCATAAATTTTATTTATTTATTTTTAATAAATTAATTTCTTAAAAATAAATCAATAAAATATATGCTAAAAATGTGAATGGTTTTAATGAGATTAAAACTATTAATTCATATTTATGAATTATGTGAGAAAATAAAATAATGCAAAATTTTAATTGTTAAACTTTTTACATTATTTTGTAAGTACTAAATAAATTGTTTATTTAGTATCATTAATTTTATAATTTGATTATAAAATTGATAATCTCTATTAAATTTATTTATTTTGATTAAATATTTTTTTATATAGATTTAATAGAATATGTGATATTCTATAAAATCATTATAATTCAAAATAATGAGTGAGAGCAACATAAGATTTAAGAGGGACTCTGGTATGACTTTGTTATCATCCTCCCTAAAGAGAGTGTTCACTTATATCAATACTATAGTTGGTCACTTAAATAGAGGTTTTAAAAAATGCATTTGATGGTTGACTGTCCTTAAGACGATAATTATAAGTTAAGTTTTATAAAACCAAACCGGTGGTATACACTCATGAAAATGTGATATAATATGTTAATTACATTTTAACCAAAATTAATTGATAGTTAATAAATTTCTAAAATGTGAGAAATTTTGAATAAATTTATTAATAGATAATATTTTTACTCTTAA
>CM039481.1:31721728-31849110 GCA_022433065.1 Begonia loranthoides
ATGGGGGCACTTTATTTTGGCCTTTGGCCATTCACAGGTGAGACTAGACCCGAGAAGAGGAGAGGAAAAATGAGAGAGATGGAGAGGGGAGCGAATCGAGTGGCTCCTTCGCGACGGTGAGCAGATGAACTGCGGGCAAGCAAACGAATGGCGAGCAAGCAAATGAACGACGATGTTGTGAGGTACAGAACTAGGGCTAGGAGTCGGGACTTCCACGGGTCATGTTTTCGGCAACGATTGAGGTATGTGTGGTCAAATTTCTCTTCTCCTTTGGCGTTCTAGTGATTGTGTGTTGGCAGGGTACGATGTTAGGGTGATTCGCGGTTGGCAGTGGTGAATCTGGCATTTGGTCGGGTTGCGGGTGGGCTGTGACCCTAGTGCTCCGACCCGGGTGTGACTCGGGTCAGGCCTGACTAGTCGGGCGGCTCGTTGTCTACTAGGCAGATAACCTCGTACACTCTTCCAGCAATAGCCTCTGAAAAGTTAGAGGAAGGGGAGGCATGCTGTTGGAGGAATGATTGTGCTGAAGAATGTCACTTTCTGCCTCCTGGGTAATGGTAGAGAGTGCCCTTTCTGGTTCGATATACATAGGAGAGGCAGGGAGAGAGGAGACGGAAAGGGAGCATGCTCTCTGGTGTTCCTTGGAGAGATGGCCGAGAGCAGTGAAGGGAATAAAGAAGGAGGTCAGCTTTTGGTTGTTCTTCAGGTATCGATTCCTCCTTGTTATCTTTATGAATTAATTTATGGAGATGTTCTGCTGCTTGGAAATGATCTTCTGTTTAGTTACAGATTTGATAAATATGCTTTGTTGGGCTATTCGGATTCTCTGTTAGTAATATTTGGTTTGGCCATGGAGATTTTGTGTTGATGAATGAGTTTGTTGTTTTGTTGGTCACGATAGGGATGTGATATGTTGATTTAGTTTCTGCTTTGAATTAATAATGGATAATTGTGCTAAAATGTCTTAAGGAAAGAAGATAAAAGAGTAAGTATATTGTTGTCTATTAATGATTGGCATAGCTACTGCCATTTGGAATGTTTTGGGATTGAGCGCTTCTAGTTAATTATTGTTTGAAGCTAGAAAGTGGAAACAAAGAATAATTGTTGGGGAAATATGCATGGTGGGTTAAAGTGGTGTTAATGGATAATGTTGACAAAAATAAATGGACGAAAACTGTAAGTGCCTTAGTAACGAATAAGGGATGTGTTGAGATTAATAAATTGATTAGATTGATGATTAAGCATTATTAAATTGTGAAGGTACAAAGAGGAGAAGAACAGTAACGGTTAAGTGCCAAAACGTGTTAAAGCTTCGAGGTAAGAAAATAGGGGTGTCTTGGCTAGTGGAGGCTCTACACTACAAGTAGGGGTGTGTGAGTTGCGTAAATTTCCAATGTTATGTTGTGTAGATACTGCCTTTATTGTTAGTTCTATTTCATAGACATTTTCCTTATTGAACCGCTCTGTGATTTATACCTATAAACATTCTTTGGATGATACTCTATTGCTAAATTTCCTGTGACTTTGTTATGGTGTTTCCTTTTTGCCTTCATAGAGATAAGGTGCCTTGATAGAGATAATGTTGTGAAGAAGGCCTAACGAATGATAAATGAGCTAATGAATGACAAATGACCGAAGATTTCCTTTGATTTTATACTGCTATATGAATTTTCGGCTTTATTTCCAGTTAATATATTGCTCGTGCCATATACATTGTTTTGTTATTCAATCTCTTAAATATCTCTACGATAGTTAGATGGTTTTCCTTAGTTAATCAAACCTGTCAATTTGAGCATGTTAATCCTGTAATAAGTCCTCAAAGCATGTTTAATAATATGTTCATCACCTTGGTTATCTAATTAGCATATTTAATTTACAAAGGCATGTTTAATTAACGACATAGTCAACTAGTTAACAGTTGTTAATCACTTCATTGAACACATTAATTAAGTAAGACAACAATTGATTTACAAGTCAAGCATGTTTAATAATTTTGATTAAGTCTTGATGCATGTCAATTAATTAGAATGATTAGCAAATTAGAGTTATTAAACTAGACCTGAGTATGTACAATTAACTAGTTTGATAATTGTAGCATGTTTAATTAAGAGCATGTTTAATTTGCTAGCATGTCTAAATTCTTAAGCTCGTTTAATTAATTAGAATTGAGCATGTAATTAACTACTTGAGCATGTAATCACTTAGAGTAATTAAATAGGATCACTAACTAGATTAATAATTGCATGTAATATTTTGTATATTACTCGATTACGGTAATTTCCTTTAATGTGTTTACATTGTCTCTCACTGCAATTTCCCTTACTATGCTTTACCTTATTCAAAGATAATAAAGATGCTTTACGTTGATAGAAAAGAACGAAAAGGATGAAAGGCGAACGAATGAAACGTAAACGAATTATGGGTTTCGTTGACTATGTGAATGGATGTTTTTACATTACCTTTGTTATTGTCTTCTTGGTATTGTTTATGACTTTGTTTACAATTACTTGTCTTTAGCATGCTATTTTCTACTAAACCTAAGTATGATTAGTTAACTAGGATAAAAGCATGTAATCTACCCTTGAACATGTAAATTAATTTGGATAACTATCTAGATAATAATGATAATTCTTTCTTGAGCATGTAAATTAACTAGGATAATCATTTATAGTCTTGAACATGTAAACCGACGTAGAACAACTAACTATAACCTTGAGCATGGAAATTGACTAGGATATATATACATAGAATTCTAAACACACTTTACCAACTAGTTGAGCATGTTAATTAACTAGTTGTAAGTAATAACAAGTTCTTGAGTATGTTAATTAAGTTATGCTTTACTTTTATATGCACATCACTTGTTGATTTGTTATATTTCCTTTATTATTGTGATTTATATATCCAAGCATGTCCCTCGTTGTTTAATTAGTTCTATATTGCTTCCTTCATATGCTGTACTTTATTAGGTGTTCCATCATTATTACTTGTCCTTGTGTGCACGTTCAATTTCTGTTATTCCTTCTACACACAATTTCAATTACAGTTACTTTTATTTCAATGTGCACTTCAATCATTAAAGTTATGTTGTAAAGCATCATGCATCATGTTAGGATGAGAATGTATGATCATGCATCATGTTCATAGAAAACAAATAGGGAGTTCCACCTTGGGGTGGTACTCACACATGCATAAGTGAGGTAAAATGCTAAGAAAATGAAGGAAAAGAGGAGTTGGGGGGGGGGGGGGGGGGGGGGGGGGGGGGGGGGATGGGTAGCGGGTCTAGTCTGCAGCTAGGTGAAGCCCCCTACCTTGTCAGTAGAGGGAACCTAGTTGCGACCATTATTCCATCCCAAAGGAAATCTTCTAATCTCCCGCTCGATGTACGAGTAATGAACGAATAAACTAATGTAATGTAATGAACGAACGAATGACTTAATGAAAGGATTGGTTTGGGTGGCCCCGATTCCAACATGGACTAAAGAGTAGCATATCACGTTGCATTAAACCCTTTTCCTTACTGGGCCATTAGGCTCACGTATTACTTGTGATTTAGGTACAAACGATGAACAAATAATAGGTGGATAATAAACAGATAATGGAGCAGGGATGAAGGATTTGCACAAGTGAGATTATGGCTGGCCAAGCTAGAGCGAGAAGAGAAAATGGTTGTAATAAATTGTATTTAATTGTTAGAATTCATTTCTCAAACACAGTATTTAATTGTTTAGTCCTTTCATTTAATGATTTACGCTTCCGCAACATTTTAAACAAATGATTTTATAACCTTCTGCACTTTATTAATTAGATTTTTATAATGAGTTTAACACAAGGTTAGTAGCCGTCTGATTTAGCGCCGCATTCTGATTCGTTTTAAAAGAGATTTTCAATGGTCTTAGCAAAAGTTCAAATTTTCATGCATTTTAAAGGATTTACGAAAGACCGGGTCGTTACAGAAGAGTCATTGAGATTTATTATAAATAGGACATGAAGATGGAAGTTTTTCATTCTGGAAAAACTGGTGTGAGAGAGAGTTTGCCTCTGTGAGATTATTTTGAGGGTGCTGTCAATGGGAAGAATCACTATTGAAGGGAAAGGAAAGTTAGACGAGGTAAGTAATAATGCATATGGTTTGTCTGTAAGGACCTACATCATAGGAGTATGATTTTCTTTGTGAAGTTTGCTGTGTTAGTCGATATATGCTCTCTAATGAATGTTGTTTCATTATTTACTTCTCTGGATGGTTTGCTCATGTGATAGAGTTTTGCTAAGGAATTGTCTCTGCATTAATAAGTTTACAACAATAGTTAGGATTCAATGATAGTTCTCTTCTTGTACTGTTTTGTCGATGTTTTGTTTATAGTTGGGAAAAAAATAATATTGATGGATAGTGGGGAGAAGAGAGTGGGTTTGTTTGCTAGTACTCTCTATAGAACCCTTTTTCTTGTTATTATGGCCTCTGTTTACCATAGTTAGTAAACCAAACTATAAAAGGAAATATGTAAGAAGTTAATCAATAATATAGGCATAATTTACACATGGATATAACGATTTTATGACTAATTTCACTAATATTGGTTATTAAATTTGTAGTATTACTTTGAGAAAAGTTTAGAAGTTAAATAGGTTTAGTAATGGTTGTTAAGAGGGAATCTCTAGAAATTTAACAAAAATGATGAAATAAATTTAAATGCAGATAAAGTATTTTTCATACATAATTTCCCAAGTGGGTCAGGGTTTAAATTATAATGTTTCCTTAATATTAAACTAGACTTTAAATTAGGTTGTTTACACTTGGTGAATACATGGTGAGTAGATAGTTTGCCTTAAACGATATTCCTTGCAAGGATTAGAATAAATAGAATTTTATTAGATTATATTAAATGGCAAAAATTAGAATTATAGGTGCATTATATATGTATAGAAAATTAGATTAATTACAAAGTAAAAATAGTTAATTAGTGTAAGTTTTAAATTTATATTCAAGAGGTGGATACCATAGAATAGTGCTTATATTGTTAAAGAATAAGTTAGAAATAATGTATCAAGCATAGAGAAACAGAAGTATGATACTGTAAATGAAACATGTTTAGTATTAAGGTTATAGTTGAGGCATAGTATTTGTTTGTTAGTTCTTTGTACCATTGTTTGCGATATATGAACTGTTGTGTGTGTCATTCATGTGGACATGTTATAGGATTGCACGTAATGTATTGCATGGGCTAATAATGAAGATAATAAATGGTGTTTTCCTACGTGGGTTCAAAAACTGAAAAGGTTGCTCACACGTAGAACAGAGATCGTTTGAGTAAGTTCAAAAACTGAAGAGGTTGCTCTTACTAAACGGGGTGTGAGTTTGGAAACTGCGGAGGTTGCTCTCACCCAAGTATAAATGAATGTAATGTAAGTGGACTCGTTTTTAGTGGGTTCAAAAACTGAAGAGGTTGCTCTCACGTAAAAACAAACCCATGTGGTGAGTTTAGAAACTGAAGAGATTGCACTCACCCATCTTACAGATATATCAGGCTTAAGCATGTAGAGTTGTCATATAGGTTATGGTTACATTTCATTTTATATTTTTTACTAAGCAATTGGCTCATTATTTCTCCAATGATGTAGGTATGGATTATGAGTCGGTTGAAGTGAAAGTTGAGGAAGTGTGATGCGATACAAGCTTTTGTTACAATGCACGAAATGACCTCAGGGATTATGGCTCTAAATGAATAAAAGTTGTTTTTAATGGATAAAAACTTTATTATGAAATTCAAGTATTTATTTATGTTATTTTTGTAAAAGAATTCAACGTTTTTGTTCTGCGTAACATACACTGATGTTTTTCTATTAGGTATAATTTAATGGGAATAAATGTTCAAAATTTTATGAAAAATTTACAAACCAAAATTAGATTTTACAATTATGGTATTAGAGCATAACCGGGTCTAATGCGGTTCTGTAGACTACTTGTAATATGAGATTAGTCGTGGCATACTTCTTCAATTGTAAGTGCTTTATTATCTTACTTTTTTGCACTAATAGTATGAATTGTTCTGTTATACTAGAATTGATGTGTTAGTAAAAATTGCTTGTAGTTACTTAGTTTTATTAGCATTCTTGACATAAAAAAATGTGTGATAAATAATTAATTAATTGAGCTTTTCATAGAATAATTAGCTTAAGGTTTAATTAGGAACATTAACTGTAAAATATAAGTACCCCTTGTTGCCTAATGAACCTAAATGCTTCCTAATGTACATCCCCTACAACAATTATTTAGCATTTTTAGCTTATATTGAACAAAAACAAAAATATTGTTGGATAGTAGAAATGGCAAGAAGAACCAGAGGAAACGTTCAAGCCAATATGGTGAACGATAACTATAATGGTAGAAATGGAGCTGATGGATATGAGAATATTATTGGTCAAGAGAATAATGCTTCACGCGATGGCAGAAATGATGTTCTGGATCACCTGACAACAATTATAGAATGCCTTGCAAAAAGGGGAAATAGGAATGAGAATCAACGTCAATTAGATGTTCCAGTAGAAGCAAGCTGGGAGAAGTTTAGGAAACTTAAACCTCCTTGTTTCAATGGGAATATGGCTAATGTCGTTTGTGCTGAGGAGTGGATTCGGTCATTAGAGGATATGTTCGAATACACAAGGATTGGGGAAATAAAGAAGGTTTTATGTGCTGCGTACCTACTAATTCAGGATGCAAGATTCTGGTGGGATGCTACTAAGGCAGTGCGCGATATTCGAGCTTTGACCTGGGATCAATTTAAAGAGATCTTCTATGAGAAACACTCAGCCAAACTGTTCGATCAAAGAAGTTATTGGAGTTTTTTATATTACGTCAAACTGGAACTGTATCTGAATATGTAAGGAAGATTGAAGCACTCTCTTGGTTTGTGTCACACCTGGTGGCAAACAATAAGCACAAGGTTCATCAGTTTTTCCATGGGCTGAGAGTCAAGGTTCTTAAGGGAGTTAAGATTTCTGGTACTCAGAGCGTCTCTTATTCAAAGATTGTTGCTAAAGTATTGGAAGTTGAGGATGCTACGTTAATGGTGGCTCATCAGTGTGAGATGAATCATAAATTATGGAAGAATACTCTTAATCAACAACAAAGGGGTGGACCCATGATAAACATAGGGACAAAAAGACCTTCAGAATATGAAGTACAACAAATGAAGGATAAGCGCCCAATGAATGTGACAAACACTGACCCAGCTAATATGAGGACTCAGCAGTCCAATCAATGTCCAAAGTGCAAGAAGAACCACTTTGGGGAATGTCAGATGGGAACTGATTGGTGCTTTAGATGTGGAGAGTCTGGGCATATTGCTAAATTTTGCTCAGTTGAAGTCGGTGGATCCGGTGGTATGGCACCAAGAGTCATTTCTCTATACAGTGAGGAAGCACCTGAAGTACAAATGGACGAAATGACGGGGGATGGTCAGCTTGCTGTGATGTTAGGTATGCCTTATTATTGAAGTCGTTGTATAATTCCTTGGAATGATGGGTAGTTAGTAATGACATGTAAATTCATTATGTCATGAATGATTTACGTGAATGATATAGCGACATATGTTTTATTCGATTCTGGTGTTACTCATTCTTTCATTTCGAAGGAATTTAATACAAGGATAAATTATTTCACCACATGACGAGGAAGTAATTATCGTGTCCTCCTGCCCTCTCGAGAATACCTAAATACTGATGGAAGTCTAAGGGCTTATGCCATAAATATAAACAATCAATCTTTTCATGTTGATGTGATCATTGTGGACATGAATGACATGACATTATCTTGGATATTAGTTGGCTATCCCAACACCAAGCGATAATTAATTATAGAAAAAGAGAAGTACTGTTCCTCTCCCCTCATGGCGAACAACATATGTTTATTGGAATCAAGGAAAAAGGTAAAATGATAGTGATCTCTGCGCTTAAGGCTGACCAGTTAATGAGAAAAGAAGATGAAGGGTTTCTTATTAATGTATTGAACACACCGGTTGCATCGAAAACAAATGTAGAGGAAATTCCCATTGTTCAAGACTTTCCGGATGTCTTTCTAGACCAACTTCTGGATTATGTCTGGATCATGAAATCAAATTTTTGATTGACCTTCACACTGGAACGGAACCATTCTCAAAGAATCCGTACAAGATGGCCCCAGCAGAATTAAGAGAATTGAAGATCCAACTTGAGGAGTTAATTAGCAATGGATTCATTCATCCCAGTTTTTCATTGTGGGGAGCACTGGTGCTATTTGTAAAGAAGAATGGTCGATGAGGATGTGTATCAATTATCACAAATTAAATAAAGTAACTATTAAGAACCAATACCATCTTCTAAGAATTGACAAGTTGTTCGATCAATCGCAAGGAGCTTGTGTTTTTTCAAAGATCGACCTCTGATCCGAATATTATCAGTTAAAAGTTAAGCCTGATGATATTCATAAAATTGTACTCAGGATGACATATGGACATTATGAGTTTCTAGTTATGTCATTTGGATTAACTAATGCCCTGTTGGCATTTATGGATTTGATAAACCGAGTCTTTAATGAGTACTTAGATAAATTCATCGTTGTGTTTATCAATGACATACTAATTTACTCGTGTTCTGAGGAGGAACATAAAGAGCATTTAAGAATTTCTCTGTCTATATTGGGCAAGCATAAGTTGTATGCAAAGTTCTCCAAATGCGAGCTCTACTTAAGTAAAGTGAGTTTTCTCAACCACATAATTTCTAAGCAAGGTGTTGAAGTGGACCTTGCAAATATTCAAGCAATAGTTGAATGGTTGCAATCAAGGAATGTGGGGGAAGTAAGAAGGTTTCTTGGTTTGGCGGGATATTATAGGAGATTCATAAATCATTCTCGAGAATTGCTGTAACACCTTGACTTTTTATTGGAATTTAATAAATATAATTGGATTATAAATTGAGAATTTTGGATTAAGTTGGATAATTATCAGGGTGTTACCAATAACACAATCATTAGGTTATAATTTAAGAGAGTTTATTGGGTAATTAATCGATGGAAATCAATTTAGGAAATGGAAACCAAAATTTTAAATTAGACCTCTAATAATTTTTAAACGATATTTGGAATAAGTTGGAAGTTAGAAATTGGGTCGGTTAATATTTGATGCGAATATTTAACACTTGAATATATTTTAATATAAATTAATTATGATTAAAAGGGAGGAATTAAAAGAGAAATTAATAAATGGAGAGTAGGGAAAGTTGAATCGGTTCAGCCAAACCGGTTCTGTTCAACAAAACTGCTCCAAGAGGTAATTTAAAAAGAAGAAAGAAATTAGGTTAAAAGGGATGTTTTGTTTTTCTGAAGAAATAGAGAGAGAGAGAGAGAGAGAGAGAGAGAGAGAGAGAGAGAGAGGCGAGGTGGGAGAGAATCGATCGGGAGACGAGCGATGAACGTGATCGGGCTCGAGCTCGGGTGTGTTCTGATCAAGCAAACGGTGAGCGCGGCTAGGGCTCAGGCCGTCGAAGATGCGTCGGCTTCGTGGGTTGGAGCTCGAGTCGTCGACTTTGGGCATCGGGCAAAGGCGGACTCCGACGTTTTGTTGTTCCTGGTGGCCGGCGATGGCGACGAATGGCTTTGGCTCGACGACGACGGCGTGATGGCAACAATTGACGAGCTGGCGGTTATCAGCAGAGGTGGGTCACCGAAGGTGAGGCTGCGGGTTCCGACTCAGTCGGATTGCTGGAGCTCGGGTTACTGTTCTTAGATTTCTTCAGGTAATGAAATTCTCCTCTAATTGTTATTAATCTGCTATTACACCGAGCTGGATATTCTGGATGGATTTTGGATGATTACAATCTGCCTTTGACTAATGCCCAGTTGATGTTAGATTTGGTTACTGTTGTTTTGGATTTATGCTTGCTGTGAGGAGTTTATGCCTTGTTCTATTAGTTTGCTGGATATACGCCCTGCCAGTTATTGTGATTATGCATAAATTGTTCTAAGTTGTTTGGTATTCCAATTGTTAAATAAGAATGGATTAGAATGGGTTGATGCTGCTGATGTGTGGATTTATGTTGACTATGTACGTTGGTTGATGATATAGCAATTGAGATAGAGTGTTTGTGATGTTGTGTTTTAATCTGCAAGTGGAGTTATACACTAGAAAAATGGTTGTTATGTATAAGATTATTTTGGTTGAATGTTGGATCACCTATTGGAAGCAATAATGTGCTAGTGTTGAAAATGGATATTGATTGCTCAATGTTAATAGGTTGCTTAGTAATTGGAAGCTCATCTGTTAGATGGAATTTAATTAGCGATTTTGTCGATTTTCAAAGATTTATGGAGTTAACTGTTGCTGTGTGTAATACCCTTGCTTTGTTGGTTTGACATGCACAACAGAATGAATTATCAGTTGCGCTATTATTTGGATAAAAGGATAAATAAATGATAACTTTTATTGGCTTGGATTCGATGTATGTTGAGTTTAGGTTACAAAACTAAGGAATGTGTAGGAATTAAGTATAGGGAAGAGACAATGTAATTATAAGTTGATTATTCGATTAGATTAGTAATAAATGTTATTAATTTGTGAAGGTGTTGAAGAGAAGAAGAACAACAATGAAGAAGTGTTATTGTGCATTAAAGCTCGAGGTAAGGAATTGGGTGTGTCGTGACCATGTGGATGCCCTACACCACAAGTATTATATGAATTGTATTGCTTTTCTTTGATGATTATTGCTTGCTTATATTGTGTGTTGAATTCAACTTACTGTGTGTTTATTTCTGTAAATTATTCTATTGCAATTGTCGAAATGAAAGGATTAGAAAAGAAAATGAATGATGAATAAAAAGTTATAGGAAGATAAGACGTGCATGTATGATTTGTTAGTTCATCAAGCACGTTTCTTGTATCTGTTTGAAGAGCATGCTTATATTCTATTTAGTTGTGTTTTGTCTTGTTTAGGAGAACATGCAAAGCTAGTTTTAATTTATTGATTGTGCGATAATAAATTAAGCATGATCCCGTTATTAATTCGTTTTAATTTATGAACACATTTCCAATTCTTAATCATTAAGCATGATTAAGTCGGTTAGTATAGATGAGCATGTGTAATTAGTTTAGTTTAATACTTTATAATTACGATTCAAGCATGTCATAGGTCGTTTTCACTTCACTTCTACGTCTCTTTCAATTTGTTTCTATGTGTGTTTTCAATTAACGTTACACTTGTCATTCGTTGTTCGTTATTTGTGTTATTCATACTGTTCGTTGATTTCCATTATTTTTATTCTTGTTATTCGATATTTGCTACTTGAGTTACTTAATTGTCAATTCTTTTTATGTTATGTGAACATGCATCATTTTAATAGAAACAAGTAGGGAGTGCCCTCGGTGTGGTTCTCACATGCACGAGTAAGGAAAAATGTTAAATGAAATGAACAAATGATGATGATAATGATGATGGGTTGTTGGGCAGATGGGTAGCCTAGATCTAGCCTACATAAGGTTAGAGACCAGTCAACTATTCCATCTAGTATGTGTTCCTTCAACTTCCAGCTCGATGTACGAGTTATGAATGAACGAATGAATGAAACGTAATGAAATATTGGTTTGGGGCGGACCCATTCCAAGTGAACTAAAAGGAGGCTTTACATATGCATTTTCCCCTTTTCCTTACTAAGTCTTTTTATACTTACAGTTACTTGTAGTGTAGGTATACGTGAATGACGAGAAGAATGACGAACATAACATAAAGCAGTTGATGAAGAATTTACACGGGTTGAGCTTGTGGTGGCCGGCTACAAAGAGTGGAAATAGTAAATTATTTAAGTTTCTTTCCAAAAAGGTGTTTTAAATTATAATCATATGGTTTGTTTATTTCGTTAAAATCTTTTCGTTTCCGCAATGTTTTAAAATAAATAATTTTAACGCTTCTTTTTATTTTATCAAATAAATGATTTTCATAATGAGTTTTTACGAACGGTTGGTGGCGGTCCGGATTAGGCGCACTCTGACACATTTTTTAAAAAAAAAATTAGCGCATTTTTAAATGTATGAAAAATTCAAGTCGTTACAATTGCACTACCCTTAACGGGCTTTACGAAGAAAAATTCATGGTTTTAGTGGACAGACGAATGTGAGGAGAGTTTTCAAGAGCTGAAACGTTGTCTAACTTCGGCTCCTGTCTTTTTGGTGCCAGTTAATGATGGTAATTTTTGCCTCTATTGTGACGATTCAAAG
The DNA here is from genome assembly GCA_022433065.1 of Begonia loranthoides. Lineage (NCBI taxonomy): Eukaryota > Viridiplantae > Streptophyta > Magnoliopsida > Cucurbitales > Begoniaceae > Begonia > Begonia loranthoides. Next base: position 31,733,968 of record CM039481.1, read on the forward strand.
AATGGATTGGGCGGCGTAGTGATGCAAAACGGGAAAGTAATTACATACGCCTCTAAACAATTGAAACCATATGAGGCAACATGTCCCACACATGATTTGAAACTTGGTGCGGTCGTGTTTTTTCTTAAGATATGGAGACACTACCTATATGGATAGTGATGTAAAATCTTTTTCGACCATAAAAGTTTAAAGTACATCTTCGCTCATAAGGAATTGAATATGAGACAACGACAATTGTTGGAATTGATGAAGGATTATGACTGTTAAATAAAGAATCACCCCGAAAAAGCAAATGTGGTAGTTGACGCCCTTAGTAGAAAGATGGCAGTTATGAACATGGTATATGAAGAAATACCGGATGAAATCTGCTCGGATATACAAAATCTGAATATACAGTTGATTACTACACAGTTAACTACTCTTTTATCCACTTTGACATTGAAGCTTTCGTTACTAAAAAAGATTAAAGAGGCTCAAATTGAGGATAAGAAGTGTGAGGATTTTAAACTAAATCCCACTCTTGAAAAATACAAATACTATTCTGTCTCTGGTAATGGGATCGTGAAGTTTAAAGACAGATGGTATCTACCGGGAAGGTCAGAATTACGATTAGCAATCTTAAGTGAAGCATATTCCTCAAATTTTTCTATCCACCCCGATTGCAACAAAATGTATAAAGACCTCAAGTCACATTACTATTGGCCTGAGATGAAATATGATATTATCACTTTGTGTCACGTATGTAAATGGGTGAAAGCAGAACACCAAACACATGGGGGAATGTTACAACCAATGCCTATACCTGAATAGAAATGGGAGCATGTCACTATGGACTTAATCTTGTGTCTACCTTGGACTATAAGAGGATATGATGCAATCTAGGTGATTGTCGATAGGCTAACCAAAGTTTCTCACATCTTACCGATAGCTATGACTTATAAAATTGATCAATTTGCCAAGCTATATGTTAAAGAAATTATACTCCTGCATGGGGTACTTGTATCTGTTGTGTCTGACCGAGATCTGAGATTTACCTCCACGTTTTGGAAAAGTTTAAACAAGGTTATAAGTACAAAGTTAAAGTTTAGTACAGCCTTCCATCCTAAAACTGATGGGGTAGAGTGAACGAACGATTCAAATATTAGAGGACATGTTACGGGCATGTGTGTTGGAATTTCATGTTAGATGGGGCAAAATGCTGCCATTGGTAGAATTTTCCTACAACAACAGCTTTTAAGCTACGATTGGAATGACACCTTGTGAGGCATTATACGGACGGAAATGTAGATCTCTTTTGCATTGGGATGAGGTTGGTGAAGCAGAATTCTACGAACCAGATATGATATGACAAAATAGGGAATCTGTTACGATTATTCGTCAAAGGATGCTTGCTGCTCAAAGTCATCAGAAGAGTTATGCTGATAATCATCGTAGAGAACTAGAATTTGAGGAAGGAGACTTAGTATTCCTTACAATATCGCCATTTAAGGGAGTAATGCGATTTGGGAAGAAAGGAAAGTTAAGTTTGCGATATGGTGATCTATTTCCTATTTTATATATATATATACAGATTTAAAGAAATTAAGGAAAATTAGATGAAATTATGAGATGGAGTGGGCGGTCGATCTCGACAGTCGATCGCATCCCGGGAGATAGACCAGCGCGATAGACCGGTGTTACTAGAGATAGATTTTGGTGGATGATGTACATAATGGTGGTCGATCATCCTGATCATCCGCCATAAATTTTAAACGTTTGGAAGCGATATTCGTTCGCCAGAAATTCTGAACACTCGGCTTTTGACATTCCAATGTCATTCAACATCTCTCTCTCTCTCTCTCTCTCTCTCTCTCTCTCTCTCTCTCTCTCTCTCTCCCGACACTTTATCTTCAGGGAGTGACTGAAAAGTCATTAAGATGTTTTATAAATAGCACGTGAAAATGGAAGTTTTTCCTTCTGGAAGAACTGGTGTGAGAGAGAGTTCACTTCTGTGAGATTATTTTGAGGGTGCTGTCAACGGGAAGGATCACTATTGAAGGGAAAGGAAAGTTACACGAGCTAAGGAATAATGCGTGTGGTTTTTCCATAAGGATCTACATCGCAGGAGTAGGATTTTATTTGTGAAGTTTGTTGTGTTAGTTGATATAAGCTCTCTGATGAATGGTGTTTCAATATGCTCTCTGATGAATGGTGTTTCATTATTTACTTCTTTGGATGGTTTGCTTCTATAATAGAGTTTTCCTAAAGAATTGTCTCTGCATGTCTTTCATTTATAAGTTTACTATAATAGTTAGACTTCAATGGTAGTTATCGGCTTGTATTGTTTTGTCCATGTTTTGTTTATTATTATGAAGAAAATAATACTGATGGATAGTGGGGAGAAGGAAGTGGGTTTGTTTGCTAGTAATCTCTGTAGAACCCTTTTTGTTGTTATTATGGTCTCTGTTTACCATAGTTAATAAACCAAACTATAGAAGGAAATCTTTAAGAAGTTAATCATTAATATAGGCGTAATTTACACATGGATATAACGATTTTATGACTAATTTCTCTAATACTGGTTATTAAATTTGTAGTAATACTTTGAGACAAGTTTATAAGTTAAATAGGTTTGGTAAATGGTTGTTAAGAGGGAATCTCTAGAAATTTAACAGAAATGATGAAATAAATTTATATGCAGATAAAATATTTTTCATACCTAATTTCCTAGGTAGTTCAGGGTTTCTATCGTAATATTTCCTTAATATTAAACTAGACTTTAAATTAGGTTGTTTACACTTGGTGAATACATGGTGAGTAGATAGTTTGCTTTAAATAATATTCCCTGCATGGATTAGAATAAATAGAATTTTATTAGATTATATTAATTGGCGAGAATTAGAATTATAGGTGCATTATATATGTATAGAAAATTAAATTAATTACAAAGTAAAAATAGTTAATTAGTGTAAGTCTTAAATTTATATTCAAGAGGTGGATACCATAGAATAGTGCTTATATTGTTAAAGAATAAGTTAGAAATAATGTATCAAGCATAGAGAAATAGAAGTATGATACTGTAAAGGAAACATGTTTAGTATTAAGGTTATAGTTGAGGCATAGTATTTGTTTGTTAGTTCTTTGTAGCATTGTTTGCGATATGTGAACTACTGTGTATGACATTCACGTAGACATGTTATAGGATTGCACATAATGTATTGCATAGGCAAATAATGAAGATAATAAATGGTATTTTCCTATGTGGGTTCGGAAACTGAAAAGGTTGCTCACACGTAGAATACAGCTCGTTTGAGTAAGTTCAAACACTGAAGAGGTTGCTCTTACTAAACGGGGTGTGAGTTTGGAAACTGCGGAGGTTGCTCTTACCCAAGAGTAAATGAATGTAATGTAAGTGAGCTCGTTTTTAGTGAGTTCGAAAACTAAAGAGGTTGCTCTCATGTAAAAACGAATCCATGTGGTGAGTTTGGAAATTGAAGAGGTTGTTCTCACCCAACTTACAGATATATCAAGCTTAAGCATATAGAGTTGTTATAGAGGTTATAGTTGCATTTCATTTGATATTCCTTACTGGGAAATAGGCTCATTATTCCTTCTGTGATGTAGGTATGGATTATGAGCTCTTAAAGTGAACGTTGAGGAAGTGTGATGCATGCAAGCTTGTGTTACCATGCGCAAAACGACCTTGGAGGTTATGGTTCTAAATGTATAAAAGTTGTTTTTAATGCATAAAGACTTTATTATGAAATTGAAGTATTTATTTATGTTATTTTTTCAAAGTTGTTAAATGTTTTTATTTCGCGTAACGTACTCTGATGTTTTTCTATTAAGTATAATTTAATGGGATTTTGAAATGTTCAAAATTTTATGAAAAATTTATAAACAAAATCGCGATGTTACATTATTAATCTAGATAGAACTAATAGACTTGTAAAGGATGGTTCTTTAAAAGATCTAAATGTTGGATCTTTACCAGTTTGTGAATCCTATCAAGAGGGAAAATAACCAAGAGACCTTTTTCTGCAAAGGGTTGAAGGGCTCAAGAGACACTTGAAGTCATACATTTAGATGTATGTGGCCCTATGACTACTCGAGCCAAAGGTGGTTATAAGTACTTCATTACTTTTTGTTAATGATTACTCAAGATATGGTTATACTTATCTAATTTATTTTAAATCAAAAACTTTTAGAATGTTTCAAGAGTTTAAAGTTGAAGCTGAAAAACAATTAGATAAGTCAATCAAGTGCTCTCGATCAAATCAAGGAGGTGAATACCTTGATAATGAATTCAAGGATTATATGTTAGAACATGAGATTATATCTCAATTAACAACATCTGGCACTCCTCAGCAAAATGGAGTTGCTAAGAGGAGAAATAAGACTTTACTTAACATTGTTCGATCCATGATTAGTTACTCTGCACTCCTAAAATCATTTTGGGGATACGCTTGTAACGACTCAATTTTCGTAAATTTTAAAATGTTTTAATTTCAAACTCATTTTCTAAATTAAAACATTTCACAGTGGAAGACTTTGTATTTTAAAACCAAAGGAAATAAAACACAGCAGAAGACTTTCTTAATAAAACAAAATACCGTAAACAAAATTCTTTTCTTTAAAACATTGTTACAAAATCTTTTACATTTCTCTTTCATCAGTTAGCCTAGCTAGCCACAAGGTCCACAATGCACATATCCTCCATCAACTACTCCTTTTCTCGTTCTATGCATACCTACATCACAAGACTTAAAACTATAAGTCTAACGCTCAATAAGAGATAGAAAATATACAATGCTCATGCTATGCTACTTTTATAAAACATATGTAGTTTTCATTTTCAGAAAAAACCTATCTTTTTTGTTCTTTAATCATAGTTCCATAAGATTTCAGTACGTTGGAGATTTCGCGCAGAAGAGAAAATATACATCCTACATATCTAACCTGGGCAGAACTGTCACTCAATGCTGATGGAGGATAAGATACATCATCTTATAGTTCTCTCAAATATCACTGTCACTAATCTCCCCAACCTCCAACGCCTATTTATATTTATTCCATTCGTTTCCATTTACGTTTAATGATACAATGGAAAATCATTCAGCTCAAATGAATGGTGTCCGCTTTGAGTGATCAACTCGCACAGACTTGTTTTTAGACTAGCATCCCATACCACTAGCCCAAAACACATCCACTTGGTATGGATGAGCACCCATTTATCATTTTCAAAACGATGCATAAAACTATTTTCGTAATGTTTTCAAAAAAAACCATGATGTATGAGCATGAATGCACACAATTTAGCATATTCTAACATGTCATCAATACAACTTCAAGGCATGATCATAATATTTTCACTTAATGTGTAGTAAACATGAATTATCAAACAACTATACATCCTCAAGAACCATCATCAAAACTGAACATCCATTAACACAACAAATCCTCAAGGCTAATGAGATCAACCCAAAACAGCAGTCATTAACATAACATGTCCTCAAAACTAGGGTTCATCCCATAGATGTCCATCTTTCTAGTACTATAACTTACTTTCAACATAGCAATATTCTCCATCTATCAAAAGGCAACAAACAATACATCCTATAACCTTTCAAAAGCAATACATCCTCAAGTGACTACATAGATCAATAACCTATTCTCTCATAACCAAAATCATCAAACAAGAACAACAATGCATCCTCAAGTTAAGTCCATGGAATATAACATCAAAACATTAGCCAACAATTCCTCAATCAGTAACAAACAGGGACTATTTATCCTTGTAATAAACCAATCTCATTATTGCTATAATCGACAAGAAGCAATTTTAATCCAACAACATGATTTTCAATATTAAAGCAATAGCTGATAATAATCAAAATACATCAATTGAGCAATGTTTCTCAACAAACTAAATTAGCATAACCATATTTCTCACATCAGAAAAAAAAAACCTAACGAATAGCAGAGAACTCAATCCACAAACAACCAATATATCTCCTAATTCTTGTGATGTAGGCCACCTTTGGCAAAACACACACATTATATCTCTTACCTTACTTCACAAAATTCTCTCATGCTAAAGCTCCTTTTTGCACCAACAGCACAATGGCACACTCTAGAAGACCGCGCTCTCCAAAAGATCAAGAAATGTAAGAGTTGCCTTGAGAGAATACTCGAAGATTCCCATGTTTTTGTTCTGCCAAATATTCCATCTAATATGTTTATAAACATAATAAGGAGACGCAATAGTTCATTTTCCAAGCGACAGTCCATTTTCGAAGCAATGGTTAGCCATTTTCTAGGCGACTGTTAGTGTTCCGGTTGATCACCCACTTTGTGTGATCGACCTAAATTTTAGAGTCATGACCATGATCAACCTCAATTCCCCAAAGATCAATCGCAATTCTGCCTTCTTCAGAAAAACTGGTCAATCATCCTCTAGTGGATGATCGACCACAAATCATCATTTTACAACCTGTATAAATTTTGCTTGGGAACCGGTTGATCACCTCCTTCAGGTGATCAACCGCTTTCAAAATGCTTGCAATCTATAATAATTTTCAACATTCATGACCGATCGCAACTCCTACCTTGATCGACCGCAAATCCCATTTCTTCACAAAACCACTTCAAACCTGGTCAATCATTAACTCACATACATGATCAACACCCCATTTTGAATTAGTAATAGTTTTCCATGACTGTGATCAACCACACCTCACCCCATGATCGACCACAGCACCACAGAGACTCCAATTTCTTCAATGTAAACACTTAGTGGCAATCATTGCCTTCTCTTTATCAACCACGCACACACCTGCTTATTCTTCTAAAACATTAAAAATTCTTTATTTCCAAAACTACATATTACAACATAATGAACCAATATCATCAATTATTCTTATCCTAAATGACATCAAAACTCGAGTGATGTGAGCCAAAATTGCAATTGGCGCAAAACAACTAACCAAAAATTTCGGTGTAGTCAATATGCGCACATAACGTAAATCAAAGGGTTCTCCTATTGCATGCAGCCTTTGAGCCTCAAGTTTTTATGGCATGCAATACAGAGATAATAATAAATCACCACCAAAAATCAGCCCCAAAAGCATTGTTTACACGGAGTTATGGCCGAAACCAAATCTGCCCTAAAAACAGGTTCCTTCTAACACAGGTTGGCAACCTCCAATAAATTGTGCGCCAAATAATGAGTTCTGATCCAAACGACGTGAAAGTGGTACCAAAATCTTTGTAATCCAAGGGGATTTATACCCTTAAAATTTCAGATTGAAATTTGCAAAATCAACAGAGCTGTGGATGAAACAATAACCTGCTCAAAAATCGGACTACAGAAAAACAGATTGCACACTTCTGAACAAACGACCATAACTCGCAAAATATATCTCCAAATCTAGAAATTCCAATCAGCAATTCACCATATCAAATAGCATAAGCTCTTAAACTCATAAAACAACAAAGTATTGAAGGAAAATTGAACAGAAAATAGAGTACCAAGTTGTCCGCGCACCCTCACTCGGCTGAGAGTAGCGATTTGATTCGGGTTCTTCACAAAGAACCTTCCCACCTTGGTTTTGACTCGTTCTTTTATCTCCTCACGTCAAAGGTCGCCCTCAAATGAAAATGGTAGAGAAGATAGCACCAACTCTTTCTCAAGAATGATCAAGAATGAATGAAAGAGTTGGTTGTGGTGTAGGATTTGCTTGGAGTTAGTCAAACACCGAAATGGAGAGAGCACCAGCTCTTCATGAAATCTTGCAGCAGCAAAATGGAGTTCAAAAACTAAAATTAGGGTTCCATTAGAGAGGACTAAATACCCTTCTAATGAGCTTTCCAATAAAATTATGTATTTGCCCTTAAGTTCTCAAAAATGGGCATGAGGGCTCGGTTTACATGCAAACTGAGCACCTCGATTCAAAACAATTCAAAACATTCCAAAATAGTCATAATCCAACCAATATAAATTAGTAGTAAAATGTGGAAATCAAACTTGAACATATCTAGGTAGAGTTGTTGTTCTTGATCAAAGCAAGCGCACCAAACTTGTGACAAAAATCCTCTAGTCGATTTGGGGTTGGACTCTCCCATGTGAGGACATGCCAAGGAGATTCTTTATCATTAAGTGAAGGCTCCTCTTCTAGCTCCATTAGTTTAGGGTTACCTACAAAATAGTAGCTTGTTAGATAAACAATGATCTTCTTGGCCCTAGAGCGGGTGATGGGGCGTTGGGGTGCATCATCGAGGTATTATAGCGCCATACAGACAATGACTTACATTTTGAATGTGGTCCTATTTAAGTTTATTCCTAAGACACATTTAGAGTTGTCGAGTGGTCACAAACCTAGTTTGAGACACTTTTACATATAGGGGTGTCCAGCACATGCGCTAGAAGGAAAGACTAGAAAATTAGAACCTCGGTCTATGGTTTGCATGTTTGTTGGTTATGTAAAAGGCACAAAGGGAGGTTTCTTCTATAGTCCTCTAGATAACAATGTATTTGTATCAAGAAATGTCACATTTCTCGAATATGACTATATGGCAAACTTCAAACCTTAAAGCAAGACTACCTTGAAGAAAATTCATGCTCATGAGATTAGATCAGAAGTAACAAAAGTTGTTGTTCCACATTGTACTCAGAAAATGACTACTTCTAATCAAAACATCATGCCACCTAGACGTAGTGAGAGAGTAGTATGACCACCAACTCGATACAAACAGGTAGGGGAAGCACAAGTTTTTGTCACTGATGATGGAAAAGATGATCCATTGTCATTTAGATGTGTAATGGAAGATGCTGACAAAGAAGCATGGCTTGAAGCTATGAAACTTGAGATGGAATCTATGTATTCCAACTCTGTCTGGGATCTTGTAGATCTACCTAAAGGGTGAAACTTATAGGGTGTAAATGAATCTATAAGAGAAAAAGAGGAGTGGATGAAAATGTAAAGACATTCAAAGCTAGACTTGTAGCTAAGAGTTATACCCAAAGGGAAGAGGTTGATTATGAAGAGACTTTCTGTCCTTTAACTATGCTTAAGTCCATTTGTATATTGCTCTCCCTTGCCACTTATTATGATTATGAGATTTGGCAAATGGATGTTAAGACAGCTTTTCTAAATGGTCATCTTGAAGAAATCATTTATATGGAGCAACCAGAGGGTTCAAAAGGTTTGTAAGTTAAATAGACCTATTTATGGACTTAAGCAAGCATCTAGGCCATGGTATATGAGATTTGATGAAGTAATCAAATCTTATAGGTTCACACAGTGCCTTGATGAGTCTTATGTATACATGCTTATTAATGACAAGTGTGTGGTCTTCTTAGTTCTGTATGTTGATGATATTCTACTTATTGGGAATAATGTAGAATTATTATTATATATAAAAGTATGGCTAGCTAAGCAATTACAAATGAAAGATTTAGGAAATGCAAGCTACATCTTAGGAGTTGTCTAATAAGAGATCGCAAAAATAAAATGTTAGCTTTGTCTTAAACATTGTATATTGACAAAATGGTTGTCAAATATTTGATACAAAACTCCAAGAAAGGTTATTTACCTTTTAGACATGGAGTTATTTTTTCTAAAAAGTAGTGCCTGACATACCTCAAAGGAAGAAAATATAAGAAATTACCCCTACGAATCAGTTGTTGGGAGCTTGATGTATGCGATGTTGTGCATGAGGCTGACATGTGTTATATAGCAGGGATAGTAGCCGATTCCAATCAAATCTAGGATCATATAATTGGATAGCAGTCACACATATTCTCAAGTATCTAAGGAGAATGAGAAACTAAATTCTAGTATGTTCTAGTAAGGATTTTATTCCAACTGGATAAGCAAATTCTAATTTTCAAACTGATACAAATGATCGAAAGTTGATATCTGGATCAGTATTCACCCTTGGAGGTGGAGCCATAGTTTGGAGAAGTGTAAAACAAGATGGTGTTTTAGACTCCACTATGGAAGCAGAATACATTATTGCTTGTGAAATAGCAAAAGAAGCTATGTGGCTTAGAAAATTCTTTAGTGATTTGAAAGTAGTTCTAGATATGGATAAGTCCTTGCCTCTATATTGTGACAATAGTAGAGTAATGACGAATGCTAAAGAACCTAGAAGTCACAAACGAAAAAGCATATAGAGAGAAAATATCAAGTGATAAGAGATATAGTGCAGCGTGGAGATGTGACTATTCAGAAGATTCCATCACCAAGACGTTACCTGCAAAACATTTTGAGGAACATCTAGAGAGCTTAGGGATTAGAGATATGTCTCATTTGCTTTAAGGCAAGTGGGAGATGTTTCGGAGTAATGTGCCTAATAAGCTAATGTAATAGAACAAATTTGTAATATATGAATAAATTTATAATGATTGATACTATGTTAACATTTTAGATTACGTTTTATTAAATTCATAGAAAATTTCTTGGTTATTTATCCTAACTTTATATTGACATATATATTGTATATATGTGGGATAAAATATGAAGAGTAATAACCAAATAAGTTCATAACTTATATTTGAAGTATGGAAACTTTATAGTCATACTACAACTATATATGTGGTAACATAAGATAAATATGTTTTATATAAAAAGATTATATAGGATTGGACCAGATAAAATTATATTGTTTTAATAATGTCTGTTAAATATAGAATAATTAATTTTTTTATAATTATTGTCATATATGTATGATCTTAATTCGTTGTATTTAACAAACTCCTATTTCATTTTAATTTATTCTTTGATTTACTAGGTAAAGTTTTATACAAGCTACGATTCGTATACCTTGTATATTGCGAGTGAATTAAAATAAATAGCTGAGAATGTTAATATCTACACAATGAAATTCATTTCTATAGATTCCTTTGTTTGTTAGTTCAATGATCGAATAATTAGCGTACAATTCATAATCATTGTAATTTATTCTTCAATCAAGAACTAATGGTATTCAAGGATAAAGACGTAATATGAGAGATTAACAGATTATAAACCTAGCTCTATTACGAATCTAAATGGAGAGTTAATACATATGTAATGACTATATCAATGGACATTATTTTAAGTAAATATATTCTATAGTTTTTTATAGTGCAACTCTAAGTATTTAGTGAAATTACTTTAAGGTTAATAATTATATTATTTAATATAAAGAGTTTACATTAATTAATCAAATATTATTGGAGCTTATAACTATAGGTCCATTGGTCCCTTCATCACCTTATATCATTATTCGAATAATAGAAAAATGAACAAAGAAGATTAAATAAATAATTATGAATTAATTATTTAATACACTTAATAATAAGTTTATTATTTTCCATTAGATGAAATAATTGAATTATTGACTAAGACACAATGACAAAAGTTGTCATAGTTAATATACTTGTTATATTCCATTAAATGAAATATATGAATTATTGATTATTCAATTAATTAACAAACATAAAGTAACTTTTGAAAATAGTTTTTAAAATGAATTATGTCAAATTTGAGTTAATGTCAGCCAAGTGTTAAACTATGGTGACAAGATATTATGATTTTTATAACATTTTTTTTATAAATGTATGAAATCAATTCTAACTTAAATGAGAGATTCATATTCGTATCGATTTTCTCTAAATGTTATAATGACCATTATTAAGTTATTTTATTATAAATATAGGTTGAACCTCATTAGCATGAGTGGTTGAAATCTTTGAGATTGAAGAATTCATTTTGAGAGCAAATTTGTGAGTATTCTGTGTTCCCTTTAAAGAAGCGTTCTTTATATCCAAATAGATCATCTCATGTGTTGAGAATACGATCTATCATAAATTGAGTGTGATCATGCTACGTTCATCACGCTCACACATGCTTATTCAAGGTGAGGAAGATTGATGGAGAAGATCGAAGGTTTCAAAAGTTAAGAAAATCATTATTAAAACTCTCTATTTTTGTATATGTGTGAAGTTAGCTACAAAAGTATATTTTCTTAACCTTTTAGATTAGATCTAAAATAATATTTTACATATGATTATTGATATCTTATAACATCGATACATTTTATGTTCATGTTAAATCATTTTTCATGATACATAGGTAATGCATATTACCATTGTAATGAACAATGGTAATTTCGTCATGCGAAGGAACCTAAAAACCAACAACTATGGCTTTGATTTGTGTTCAAGACTTCTACTGTGAACCAAACCTTTAATTGGACTATTGGGCCCTCTCAAAATATCGGGTTGTTTAACCCGATGTTTTTGTTAAGCCCACCTCCTGGTAATGAATGACACGACCTTTAGTTGTCCAATTACTCTAGTTAATAACAAAGACCACAATCTTCTATGGTCAAATGTGCGTAAATAAAAAAATTTAGAAGCTCCACATGTGCCGATCAATTTTGGTTCACACGACCAAGTTGATTCGTAAATTAATATGCATGCTCAATAAAAAAAATATGCTTAGTGAAAAAAACATATAATATAAGAAAATTGATAAGTTATAAAATAGACACATCATTTTATATGAGAGTAGGTCTACAATAAATTTTTAAAAAAATTATGCAACGTCATAAATAAAATTAAACTTTGACCTCAAAATAGGTATACCACTACCAAAGCTTATGAATCCAAAAACCCAAGAATTTAGTTCAAGTTTCAGTACCTAACTATTATACCATCATCAATATTAGGATTGAAATACTTTTCTTTTTATCTCAAATATTAGGCTAAAAAATGACCTAAGAACGATTGAGTTGAAAATCCAATCCAAGTCCAAAACTGCCCCTAAACAACAAAAGAACAATTTGGTCAAAATCTGGATCCAAAACATGTTATGAACCATGACTCAGCGTCGTCTCCCAACGTTGCCCGCCTTTCTTTGCTAGATTCCACAATATTATCTAGCTAGAAACCCACCGGATTACCAACCCATCACACGATAACATTAAAACATGATTTCCAAACAAAAGTTAAAATCTTTACTTCAAACTTCCAAAACTTTAACCAAAATCCAAAAATCCATCAAACAGGAAGGATACTGATTTACCTTCATGAAATCACTATTGATCTCTATCTCTAATAATAATCCATGCCATAACAACTCTGATCCATAAACTTTAATTCACCAGTATTTGAGTTCAATTAAGGCAGGGATTTCCTTTGCTAATATTTGAAAATTTTCACCAAACTTTCATAAGAAAAGAATCATATGGTTTATCTTACCTTCAACGTTATATGAAAATTTCCAAAAATTAAAGTGTAAGGATTGTTCTTTTGCTACTGCTTTGATCAAAATGTGATCCGCTATGTTGTAAGAATAAGAAGTTTAAGTTTTTTGTGATTTAAGAACATATGTCTAATCTCAAATACACTAGATTTTTACTTACCTTCACAATCAGACTTGTCCTTCCTAGCGATATTTCCATATGCAAAATCCCAATATTCCCTTATATCTACAACCAATTTTCCTTTCAAAAAGAGGAACTCTAATACCCTGATTTCCTGTAATTGAATTTAGTAAAGATAATTGAGAAATTAATTGGGTGTAATAGGATTATTGGGATGATTATGGAAGATTTATTTGATGAAATTATTAAAATGGGTTAAGTGAGAGATTTGATTAAGGATTTATTGGGAATAAATTAAAAAGTGGGATTAATTAAATAAATAAAAATAAAGTAAATGGAATTAAAATTTAAAGAAGAAATAAAAAGGAAAAGTGGAGGAGGTTTAAACTGATTTTCACCGGTTTGGTTTGAGGAGAGAAAAGGGAGAATGGCCCATGGGTATTTTTGAGAAAGGAGAGGGAGCCTCGAGGGAGAGAGAGACGGCAGGGGAGAGGCAACAAAAGAACGCGGCAGAACAAAACACTCGTGGGGTTAGCTTCTTCACGAACCATGAGTGGGCAAGCAAGCGAGCTCCAGCAAGTTGCGGGTGTCAACACAAGGAGGAAGTGCGAATGAAAACCGCGAGGTTTACATCAGAGAAAAGCCCGAGTTGCAGGAGCGAGCAAACTGTGAGCTGGGAATTGGCAGCACCAAACTGAGGTACATATTACGGTAGAATTCGACTATGTTAATTTGGTTCTTCATTTTCTGTTTTCATGGAAATGCATTTTTTGTGCCAAGCGATGGAGGCAAAATGGCAAGGGCGAACGATGTGGAAAGGTCGAGTCTGTGTCCCACTTTGAAGCAAACTAGTTCCATTTGGTCTTCTAGCCTGAAGAAGAAAATGCATATCCTGAAAGTTTTTATTTGTAAATTTCTCCACTTTGGCTTCCCTTTATAGATGGAAACTCCTAATGAGTGTTAGGAGAGGTAACTTGGGATGTGGGAGTCGTATTTGAGACGCCTTTGTGAAGATTAAAATAGACAGAGTGAGAATGAGGGAGGGAGTCTGTGAATGGAGCTTCTTGAGAGTCTTCTATGAGTTGTGTAAAGTCGAGTGATCACAGAGAGTGAGAAGAAGAAGAAGTCGTGAAAATGAGAGAGAAAGGGAGTTCCTGGGTCTCTTCCTTGAGTGAATTCTAGAATTGGAAGGGTGGAGTTGCTGCTTTTGGGTCCTTCACGTAAGAATTTTTCTTTATTTCTTTTATGGATTTATAAGATGATTGTTAATAATAAATGATAATGAATGAAGAATGTTCTCTGTTTTGAATATCCCTGATGAATATATTATGAAAATTGGATTAAGCCACTATATATTGCTACCTTGATAAATGCTTTCTGTATTGTTGTGAACCTCTGGTTGTATGCTTGGTTGATTGAAGTTGAGTTCTCTGTGATAAATTTTGTGAGAAGTTAATTATAATGTTTTCTGCTGTTATTGATTCTGGATCGAAGGAGTGTATTCTCTGTCAAAATACTATATTAAGAGGTTGGGTCATTTATGGAAAAATGTTAATGATGTTTAGACTCGGTTGAGCTAGGGATTGTTAAGTTAGTTATTGGTTATGTTTTGACAGTGTGTGTCGTACTCCACTATTGTTATTTAATTATGGGTTCTGAAGTTGTTAAGTGATTTGTTGGAATTCTATTATGAGAATTAATTGTGTTAGACTCTGTGTGAGTAATGAACTGTAGAAATGAGGTTGATAGTTTGTAATTGTTGATGATGGTTTATTTAATGGTTTTGAAGATATTGAAGAGGAAGAACTTATGTGCAGAAATGCTCTAAGGAGACGATGTAAGTGATACGTATGTGTTTTGCTCTTTGAACCCTATATCGTAAGAATTAGGGTTGTATGCTAACTGTTTATTAAATTTAAGTTTTTTATGCTATAGATTTAATACGATAAAGTTAGGCTTTGATGGATTATAAGATTTGATAGAAATCATGCTTCAAGGATTGTATTATTGTTTGTTGTGTATTTACTAGAATTATGTAACGACCCAGATTTTCGTAAATTGTTAAAATAGCGTAAAAATTTGAATTTTCCTTTTTGAGACAAATCAGAGTGCGATACTAAACCCGGACTGTTACTAACTCTTTCTTAAACTCATTGTGAAAACTTAAATATGCAGAAGTGTAAATACTATAATGAAAATCATCTGTTTAAAGTCTTGCGGAAGCATTATAAAATAACCTTTTGTAAATCATAGCGAAAGCGTAAGAAATCTTTCAAAAGAAATACTAAGTCATTCAAACATTAGGTTTATCAAATAAAACTTGACAATTAACTTCGTTGACCGTTTACTTTCCTTTAACTTCGTTGATTCATAACCGTTTACTTTCCTTTGTCTTTGCCTTGCCAGCCCAAATCCCGTGTATGTGAAATCATCTATCCCTGCTTTATTATGTGTTTCTCATCATCTTCTTATTCCGTTTACTATCTGTTCATCATTGTACCTACACCACAAGTAAGGACGTGAGCTTACGCCTAGTAAAGAGATGGGGGAAAACAATTTATGCATTTCTCTCTGTAGTTCTTCTTGGAATGGGGGCCACCCAAACCAACTTCATTCATTACGTTTATTTTCTTCGTTCGTTCTTAACTCGTACATTGAGCTGGAGTTTGGAGGTTGTCCTTTGAGATGACATAGCTGTTCGGATTCTAACCTCCTGTGTGCATACTAGTCCCTTTCTCGACTTGGTGAGGGTGTATCTTAGTAGCTAGGCTAGATCAGGACTATCCATCTACCCCAACTCCCTATTCTTTCCCTTCCGGCGTATCTCGCCTTCGAGGTTCTTTCTCTTTCCGGCATATCCCGCCTTTAGAGTCTTTTTCTCCTTCCGGTGTATCCCACCTTTAGAGTTCTTCCTCTTTCTAGCGTATCCCGCCTTTAGAGTTTCTTCCTTCATGATGTATCCCGTCAAGAATGTTTCTTCGGTGATGAACGTATCCCTCACACCCCGAACATTCTTATTCTTAACATTTTTCCTCACTCATGCATGTGGGTACCACCCTAAAGGTTACCCCCCACTTGGTTTCTATTAACATGAACATATACATTAACGGAAATCAAATGCGTCTTGAAGTACTATAGCTGAACTTATGCATATAACAATAAATAAAAGCGTACATGAATACAGAGAACAATTATAATATTGAATCGAACAATGAGTGAACCAGATAAGGTGATAAAGTAACGTATGACCAATTATAAACATGCTCATTAAATTGGAAGTCCTTATTCTAATTGGTTAAACATACTTATCTAACTAATTGTATGCTCCACAACTTGGTTAACATACTCAAGTTTAATCTTTAATCATAATCATTTATTGAACATGCTAGAACTCAACATACCATGCTTAGTGAGTACTAAAATAGACAATTTCTATCCAGAACCGAAATAACATTTACTAGTCATGTTTGTTATTCATTAACTAATTCACAATCCTCACTTAAAGAAAACAATGGAAATCTGAAACAACTTACAATGTTCATGCATCTTAACTCCTTAAACCTTTTTCCTTCGTTTGTTTAGTTAACTAAACCTTTTTCCTTCGTTTGTTCTGTTAACCATTAACATCATCGTAGTTCACATTTCATTCATGCTCATCACACATTCTCTTTTTCAGTTCATCATTCTCTATCTTTCCACAACTACGTCAAAAGTCATTCGTCAACTAATAGCATCTTCATGACTATTCAGCAGTATTTTCGTTCACTTAAATCATACTCTAAATCAAGCTTAACAACAGGAAACTTACATACAACAAATCATGCTCTCATCCTAATTTAATCAACAAGAAACTATCTACTAACATGCTCTTTTGATGGACAACATACAACACATAAACTATATCAGATTATGACCAAGTATCAAATCAAACTACACATGCTTTTTAACAATCGACTAATAGCGAATCTATAACACCTAGCATGCTTCTAAATCGAGTATACAAGAAACAATTATCATACTATAGACAGTAAGCAAAACAACGATAACTAACATAAAACATGCTTCTATGTGCTTCTTAATATCTTAATAGAAAACGACAGTAAACTAAGACTAAACCTGTTTACATATGCTTCTCAATAACTGAAGGAAAACAAAACTTCTAGGTATACTTATGGCAAGCAAAGGAAATAACATTTAAAATAGACTGTATGCTTAACACCACACTATAGAAATTAGTAACTTCTTCAACATTTATCCCTTTTTCAACATAATTAGAAATCAATAAGAAACATAGAGTCTTTCTCTAACATCTTAACTTTTTCAACGTCACTAGAAATCTGTTTAGGACTCGTTCTCATTTCTCATTCATTTCAACTATCATTCCTTTGGTCATTCAAGCTTAACAAGCACCTTTTAAAAATACAGCAACTACTAAGGCGTTAAGAGGAAAACATGAGAGTTATATCATTCAGTAAAACCAAAGGTAACTATAAGCATTATAGAAATCAAACCACGAAACAACTCACACATACTTTACTTAGGTGTAGGGCCTCCTCTAGCCAAGACAACCCAAATCCTTACCTCGAAATGCTTACGCATAGGGCACCAAGTCGCTATTCTTCTCCTCTTTCCCTACCAAAAATTCTTTGAGGACTCGCTGAGCTGTGGACAAATCAGCTCCTCCCAGCTTCCAGCAAAATCCCCAGCTCCAATTTCCAGCTCGCTACCCAGCTCCCACTCTTCATCTAACTTACTCCTCACTCACGTGCACACACCTCATAGCACAACACTAACCACTCTCTTTCTCCCTTAGGTTTCTCTCTCACGTATAGCAACTCATTCAGCAGAATTTCCCTTCAACAAAAATGAAAGAGAAGACAAATAATGCAGGAGGAGTTTTGCTGTCGTAAAATAGAGGAATATTTTACCTTAGGAGACAAGCGGGAGACAAGGTGTGCACGTAGGGAGACGCCTTTGTGAGCTACTGTTAGGAGGGACAACTTTATCACCGAAAGTGTGAGAATTAACTCGATAAATGTCAAGTTTCGTCAATTTTGTTGACTTTTGTTTCCTGATTTTTCACAGATCTACTGCGATTCGGACAGGTACGGACGCCATTCTGTCGTCCGCAGTACCAAAAATAGAAGGCAAAGTCCCTGGCTTCGGACGAAATTTGGCATCCCCACCTTTGTCTGTACCATCCGCAGTCCCTTTGTGGACGCCATTCTGTCATCTGTATCGTCTGCATGAGGTGTCCAAATTGTCCCAAAAGTTGGACAAATTCATTCGAACGCGTAATCGAGCCATCCGCAGTCATCCGCAGCGTCTGCAAAAACTCCAGTTTTTTTAAATAGATTCATTCAGACGCTGCTTCAAGTTGTTCGCTGTCGTCCGCAAGCTCCAGTTCTTAAACAGATTCGTTGCGGACGCATCCTGTGTCGTCCGCCGCGTCCAAAATTCCAATCTCTAGCGTCCACAACTCCTTAAAATACCGAGTTTAGGACGCAAATCGACGTCTCGAGTCGTCCTCGACTCCATTTTCTCCACTTTACACTATCTTTTTGCACTCAACGTGATTCCCACGATGTTTCCTTCATAGATACACGTCACAAATGGAACGTGTAAATCCGTAATGAAATATCCTCGTAATCCCAACACTTCGATTTCATCACGTATATGGCAAAAAACGTTACTAAAATGTTTATTGATTTACCGCTTCGAACGTCCTTGGTAATATCCCAATAATTATCCATCTTAAAAATATCGGGATGTTCTTTTAATAATATGTTTATTAGATTTTAAATGATATTGATAATGATCATGCTTGAGGCTTATAGGATATTAATATGATCATATTTGAAGATATAAGATTGTATGCATTCATACGCATCATGCATCATGGTTTTCAAAAAGAAACAAAAAATTGTTTTCACACATGGTTTTGAAAAGAAAATGGAAACGTATGATAAATGATAAAAAGTAAAGTAAAGACAATGGAAATGGATAATAAAAGAAATGGTAACATAGTCTTGGGTCAGAAGGGCCCATGTGGCCCGGCTTCCCAAAGATGTGATGGATGATGTGAGATGTAAGCTATTAGTTGGTCCTCAATTGATGTCAGGCTAGCTGAAGCCACAGTGTATACGAGGTCATTTAAGTGTCGATGCACAAAGCCGCTAGTGCGCTACAATTGATGTCAGAGCTGATTGTTATGCGTTGATGCGTACAACCACTAGCATAGCTTTCGGTCAATGTTGGAGCTATTATACTGGATGGGTGGGGTAGCTGTGTATGGATGTAAATAGTAGCTATCAAGCAGTTCGGTGAATGTCCAACCTTTATCACATAGTGGGTCGCTGATTGATGTCGGGACTGGGTGCATTGATGTGCACAGTAATTGGGTTGCTGATTAATGTTGGGACCAGGTGCGTTGATGTGCATGATTATTTGGCTGTCTATTGATGTCGAGACCGAATGCATTGATATGCACAGTCATTGGGTTACTGATTAATGTCAAAACCAAGTGCATTGATGTACATAGTTATGGACATTATGGGTCGGAGTGGTTTGTGCAACCCGACTTCCCAAATGGACATTATGGATCAAAGAGGCCTGGCTTCCGAAAGATACAGAAATGGTAAAATGCAAATAGAAAACAAAAACTGCATACGGATTTCAAAAGCTACATGACATGTGCATTGTATAGTTTATTTTATATCACTTACTAAGCGTTAGGCTCATTAGTTTAAGTCTTATTGATGTAGATATACAAGGAAGCAAGGAAGCAAGTTATGGAACAGTTGATGAAGAATTTGCACGCTCGGATCTAGTGGCTGACTAGGCTAAAGGCATTTCAAGGAAAAAGAGTTTGTAAGGAGTTTTGTAAAGTATAAATTGTAAAAGAAAATAATTGTATTTCTTAAATGTTATATTTCTACAAGTCTTTGGTTGTGCTTTATAAAAGAAGTTTTACAAGTTGTAAAGGTTTTAAGAAAAGGATTTCAATTATTGTCTTTTCAATTGTTTTGTTCTATAATGTAAAGTCTTCCACTGTTTTCATTAAAATGATAATTCTTCCGCTAAAGTTTTTATAAAAAGAAAAGTTTTAAATTTTATATGTTTTTAAAAGTAAGAAAAGCTGAGGCGTTACAGGAATGGTTCTATGTTTAAAATTAAAGGGTAATGACTAATCATACCATAGTAAAATAGAGAGAAAAACTCTCAAATTTAGTAATTGTTCCTTCAATAATGTGGGAGAGTAGTCAAATTTTTTTTTAGGATTTTACTTTATTTTGAATGGCAATTACATCAAATATAATGAAAAACCCCACTTGGGAAAATTGAAAAATGTTTGAAAATTTTAAAATAAAATAGATTTTTCACTCTGTGATTAATCAAAATTTAAAGCTATTGCTAATTTTGTATTGTTTTCTTTATGCAATTAGATTGGCATAAAATTTTTATTTACATCCGTTTAAATTTCAAAATAGGATTGCAAGTGTTGTTTGAAGTGGTAGCAGTCTTAATCTTGACAAGGGTAAAAATATAAGTTTGAAAAACACCTTCTTGAGAAGGTTTTATCTTAGAGAAACTTCAATTATAACCTTCCAACTTACACACTCAAAAGATTAGTTTTTGTTGAAATTACAAGTTTAATTCAAATAATATATTTTGGTTAATGTATGTTTTTTATTTGGTTTTGGTTAAGTCCAATACATTTGTGAAGAGTCATCTAGAAGGTTCTCATTTATATATGTATAGGTTCATTGATAGGTAGTTCATGTACTTGTATGGTCCAATGATAGGTACTTCATGTAACTAGAAGATTCATTATGTACTAGTCCATGTATTAGATTAAATAGGTAATTCATATATTATTTATGCATGTATCAAATAAACATATAAATAGAATGTGAGTTCAGACATTTAGTATAAACAAATAGTCAAAGCAATTTGGAGAAACAGTTTATCTCATTCTCAACTCTCCTTATTTTTTCTTCTCTAAAATCCCTCTTCCTCGTTCCAACAAATTGGTATTAGAGTTTAGTTTTCGATCTTATAGAAATGTCGATTTCTATGTTTCCTTTTCATTTTCCTCAACTTAACAAAAACAAAGAATTGATGCATTTGTATGAAGGCTTTGCTTGACTCACAAGATGTATAAGAGATTGTCAATAGAGACTACGAAGAGCCTCATGATGATTCTGCATTAACTCATAACCAAAGAGAGACTCTAAAGAATGCGTAAGAGAGATCAACAAGCTCTTACGCTTATTCATCAATGTTTGGATGAAGCCATGTTAAAGAAAGTATTAAATGTGACCACTGCCAAGTAAGCATTAGAGATTACAAAATTTTTATTAAGGAGTTGATAAGGTAAAGATGATACGCCTTCAAATTGTACGAGGAGAATTTGAAGTGTTGCAAATGCAAGAATCTGAGTCCATAATGAATTTCTTTTCAAGGGTTTTTGCCATCGCCAGCTAAAGGAAGAGATATGGAGAAAGAATGGAAGATGTTTGTGTCAATGAAAAGGTTCTTCTCTCATTGCATTGAAAGATCAATTATGTGGTTGTAGCCATCGAGGTGTCTAAAGATTTAGCTACTATGACAGTTGACCAACTCATGGGTTCTTTACAAACTCATGAAGAGAGAATCAACAAGAAAAATGAGGAGTCGATCAAGCAAGTTTTGACCACGAAGTTCTCAGTAAAAGAAAAAGAAAATAAATGTGGAAGATGTCAACGAGGAAGAGGACACGTACAAGGTAGAGGAAGAGGTTGTGGACATCAAAATCTTGACAATGAAAAGAACAACAGTTTTGTTAGAGAGCATACTAGAGGAAGTCACTCAAGATAGTATGATCAATCAAGTATTCAAGGTTATAATTTCCAAAAGTACGGACACTATACTCGTGATTGTTGGAGTCGTCCTCAAAATGTCAAAGAAACAAAAAATTATGCTAAAAATGAAGAGGCGAAAGAAACTTTGTTTCTAGCTTACAAAGGATAAGGAAGCAAAAACAACGTGCGTTATCTTAACAACACGACAAACAATCACATGTGTGGCAGTAAGAGCAAATTTATAGAAATCAACAACTCAGTGACTGGATTAGTCACATTTGAAGATAATTCTAAAGTTCAATTTGAAGTCAAAGATACAATTTTAATTCGTATGAAAAATAGCGGTCATCAACTCATTAGCAATGTTTATTATGTTCTGAGTATGAAGAGTAACATTTTGAGCTTAGGACAACTCTTAGAGAAAAACTACAAGGTTCACATGAAGGATCATAGTCTTCTACTTCAAGATGATAGAATAAATGTGATTGTGAAGGTACTAATGATGAAAAATAGAATGTTTTTGTTGGATATTAAAGTTGACACTAATAAATGTTTGAAGGTTTATGTGAACGACACTCATGGTTTTAGCACTTAAGACTTGGCCATCCAAATTTTTGTAGCTTGAAGCTTTTTGGTCAAATTTTTTTTTTGAAGGGCTTGCCATCCATATACCAACTAGACTAGTTATGTGAAAGGTGTCTTATTAGCAAACAATTTCGAAAGAGTTTTTCGAATGAGACAACATCAAGAGCAAGTAAACCACTTCAATTTGTTCATGTTGTTGTATGCAGACCGATTAAGCCTCTCTCATTCGGTAAAAATATATATTTTCTCCTCTTCATTGATGGTTTTAGCAGAAAAACTTGGGTTTATTTTTTGAATGAGAAATCTCAAGTTTTTAACACTTTTAGAAGATTCAAAGCATATGTAGAAAAGCAAAGCTGGTATTCCATTAAAGGTTTGAGATCTAACAAAGGAGGTGAGTTTTCATTTAACGAGTTTAATGAGTTTTGTGAAAAAAATGGCATCCGGAGATTCTTAACCATTTCGCAATCTCCTCAACAAAATGGTGTAGTGGAAAGGAAGAATCAAAGCATTCTTAATATGGCGAGAAGTATGTTGAAAACAAAAGAAGATGTCGAAAGAGCTTTGGGCAAAAACAGTTGATTGTGCAGTATACCTATCAAATAGGTGCTCAACGAGAAGCTTGTGGAATAAAACATCTCAAGAAGCATGAAGTGTAAGAAACCAAGTGCTTACCATTTAAGAGTTTTTGGAAGCATTAGTTTTGTGCATGTCTCCGATCAAGAGAGATCAAAGCTTGATGATAAAAGAAGAACATCTTCATCGATTATGATCAGCTACAAGCTCTACGATCTAAGTCTTGGGAAGAAAATTATTATCAAAGATGTTGAGTTTGATGAAGAAGATTGTTGATATTAGAGTAATGAAGACAGAGAGAGATATGAATTCTTTCCTTTCTTTGATGAGAAAGATCAAAGTAGAGAAGTCCAAGAGCCTCCAAGATCACCAACGATATTAGAAACGCCTTCTTCATCTTCTACTAGTGGAAGCTCAAGTGAATGAGAGCCTCACATGAAAAGTCTTCAAGATCTTTATGAAGTTACTGAAAATTTAAGTGAAGATCTAACTCTCTTTTGTCACTTTGTCGATTGTGAACGTTTAGTATTTGAAGATGTAGTGAAAGATGAAAATTGAAGGATTGCCATGGATGAAGAGATTGCATCAATTGAGAAGAATGAGACATGAGAGCTAGTTACCATTCTAGAAAGCCAAAAGCCCATTAGTGTGAATTGAGTCTTCAAAGAAAAGAAGAATACAAAGGGAGAAGTAGAGAAATACAAAGGCAGATTAGTGGCGAAAGAATATAATCAATGTCCCGGTATCGACTATGGTGAAATATTTGTTATTGTTGCTCGTTTAGAAACTATATGGTGATTATTTCACTAGGGGGTCACAAGAGGTGAAAGATTTATCAAATGGACGTCAGATCGGCATTCTTAAATAGAGTTCTTGAAGAAGAAATCTACATACAAAAATCTGAAGGGTATGTTATCAAGGGCTATGAAGACAAAGTATTAAAGTTAAAGAAAGCATTGTATGGCTTGAAGCAAGCTCCAAGAGCTTGGAATAGTCGAATTGAAAAGTACTTTCTTGAAAATGGGTTTACAAAATGCCCATATGAGCACTCTCTCTATACTAAGGAACGTGAAAATGGAGATGCCTTATTTGTTGGCTTATATATTGATAATTTGATTTTTATAGGAAATAATCCTAGTTTGTACAAAGAATTCAAGCAAGCAATGACCAAAAAGTTTGAGATGATAGATATTGGTCTTGGCATGAAGATCGATCAAAGAGATGATGATATTTTCATATATCAAAAAGATTTCACTAAAGAGATTCTAAAAACGCTCGAGATGGAGAATTGTGATCCAATGAACTCTCCTGTGGCATGTGGAGTGAAATTATCAAAGAATGAAGAAGGAGAGTAAGTTGATTCTACAACTTTCAAGAGTCTTGTTAGAAGTTGAGGTATTTAACTTGCACATTTATAGTTGGATTGGTCAGTCGATTTATGGAATCACCAATTATGACTCATTTCAAGACAACAAAGTGGATTCTTTGATATATCAAAGCTTTTACATCGAGCTCAAATAAATAACAAATTGTGACACTATCGACTTGTGAAGTTGATTATGTTGTTGCAACATCAAAAATTCTTGTTGACAACAAATATGCTATTGCATTGACAAAGAATAATGTGTTTCATGATAGAAGCAAACATATAGATACAATGTATTATTTTCTTCGTGATTGTATAACGAAGAATGAAGTACAAGTGAAGTACCTAAAGACTGATGATTAAGTTGTTGATATTTTTACAAAGCATCTTAAATATAACACTTTCAACAAACTAAGAATGATGCTTGGAGTCACAAGGAACTAAGATTAAGGGAGGATGTTGAAATGACAAGCTTAATTCAAATAATATGTTTTGGTTAGTGTATGTTTTTAATTTAGTTTCGGTTAAGTCAATGCATTTGTGTAGAGTTATCTTAAAGGTTCTCATACATGTATATATAGGTACATTGATTCATATATTTGTATAGTTCATATACTTGTATGGTTCATTGATGTATAGTTAATGTAATTAGGTAATTTATTATGTTCTAACACTTGTTTTAAATTAAATAGATAGTTCATGTATTGTTTTATATATATACCAAATAATCTTATAAATAGGATTTTAGTTTAGGCATTTTGTATAAGCAAATAGTCAAAGTAATTTGAAGAAAAAGTTTATATAATTCTCTCGTCTCCTTATTTTTTATTCTCTAAAAATTCGATGAAAACCAAAAAAAAAAAGGAAAAGGAAAGAACTTCAAAATGAGGAGTCATAATTTTGTTTACACTTATATTGCAATTAAATTTACATGTAACTTGTTCCAACGTCTCCATCTATCCATTATTAATACCCCTTCAGACTTCCTTTTCATCTCTCTCTCTCTTCCAAGACAAACCAACTTGAGAAGGAAGGTTAAAGGGTAGGCTGATAATAAAATAAAAGAATAATCAACATTTTTCAATATCTTTTGTTTTACTTCATCCCTAATGATCTCTCTAATGGGGATTCACATAAAGAAAAGGTTTCAAATTTCTAGTCAAAACTAATTAAAAGAGTTCATACCTACCTACATATGATCAAGTTCAACTTGGAACTGTTCTGGAAATACATTTCTCTCTATTTGTAATGAAGGGTCATTTTCCTTTTAGTCTATAAATATATATCTATTCTCTACTTCTCTTCCACTTTCTCTTCTCTTGCTTTTGAGATTTGAGGAAAAAAGATTAGCTCAAACCAGAGGGAGAAGCAGTGTTTCTGTCTCAAATTTCCATCTCCACCATTTTTTTCCTCACAAGGTTAGTTTTAAGCAAAACACTAAAACATGATATCAACGATCAATTTCAGTGCCTCATCTCTTTTGGGTAGAAAATATTTTCACTTTGAGCTCTGATTCACTCTCTATTAGTCTGTTTGGTTTCTCAGAATCCACAAGAAAAGATCATAAGTTGAAATACTCTAACTTCAATTCTCTCCCTCTCTCTCTTTCTATGGATAGGGAGACAATAAACCTTTCAACCCTTCTTGTTCTTACTTTCTGTGGATTGGAAGTAAACCTTTTGGCTGTTTTGTTTCCAGATCGAAATCTAACCATGTCTAATTCACCTCAAAGAAAAATGGGTAGGGGAAAGATCGAGATCAAACGGATCGAAAACACTACAAACCGTCAAGTCACTTTCTGCAAAAGGAGGAACGGGTTGCTGAAGAAGGCTTATGAGCTTTCTGTTCTCTGTGATGCTGAGGTTGCCCTCATAGTCTTCTCCACCCGGGGTCGCCTCTACGAGTATGCAAATAACAGGTATTCCTAGCTCCACTTTCATGTTCTTGATATTTTTTTTTCAGAAAAAAGCCTTAATTTCTCTCTTTACCCTTTCAAGCTCTTCAATTTCTGTACTTTGCTCATTCTCTAATGTTGGAAAAACCTTTTCTTTCATGATTTTTTGTTTAAGATTTCTGGGTTTTTCTTGGAAATGGATTTGTGCTAGATTGAAGCTAAGAAAAACCACAATCATTTAAAGAAGACTCGGGTTTTTTTTTTTTTTAAGTTAATGGAGATTCACTTGTCATTTCTCTTTCTGATTTGTTTCTTTCCTTCAATAAGCTTTATGTTGGGTGTTTTTTCTTCAAATTCCTTGAAATGTCAAATTTTCTGAGTAATTTATTTTGGTAGATCCATAGATCTGGTCTAAAAGATGGAAATATAAACATATGGTTGTAAAGTGGAAACAAGTATAGATTTTGTTATGTATGCAGATTTCTGAGATCAGCTCCTTCCCCTATCCTCCATTGTTGAAAAATTTTCATTTTCTTCTCTTTTCCGTCCAATATTCCTCTCTCTCAACCTCTTTCTCTCTCTACCTCTTTCTATCTGTAGATCCCTGTATGTCATGAAAAATGGCTATGAAATTTGAAAGTCCAACAATACAAGGTGTCACTCTCTCTCCCGTCTCCACTCCCATCTTCTTGACGCTTCCTGTATCACTTTGGTTGGATATCAAGAAATCAAAAGTACATATGATTAGGGTTTCAGAATAGCCATATGGGTTTCCATAATCGAGGAATTAAAAACCAGTTTAGGGTTTTCTTTCCCACCTCAAACTCACTGAAATTTCTCAAATATTTATCCTATTATTCCTTCTTCTATTTTTCCACTGCTGATATCACAGCGAAATTTACAAATATC
Source organism: Begonia loranthoides (assembly GCA_022433065.1). Classification (NCBI taxonomy): domain Eukaryota; kingdom Viridiplantae; phylum Streptophyta; class Magnoliopsida; order Cucurbitales; family Begoniaceae; genus Begonia; species Begonia loranthoides. Next base: position 31,761,494 of record CM039481.1, read on the forward strand.
CGGAAAATTATCAAAACCCACTTAATATTTTCAGATTTAATTGTTTTCCTTGAAAACAGATCATCATGTTTGAGGCTAGGGCTACACGGAATCTTGTTAACGTCACATACAACTTTAAGTTCATAAGCTTCTGACAAATGGGTTTCTGTAATGATTTCCTCACCGGCTTCTTTTCTATTGTTCATATACTTCTGCTAATCATATTTACACAAATTCTCTAATTTTTTCCTCTTTTTGGACATAGGGTTCGTTTTCTTAAGAGTAAAATTTTAACCCAGTTGAGTGTTTCACGGAGCTTTTGATTTCTGAAGGTGAATCAGAAAGAGGGCCAGACTGAGGGAAAGAAAGGGACGAACCAATCAGATTGGTTCAACTGGGTCTTCGTCATAATGTGCTGTTTTCTTGCCCTTTTGGATCTCAAATTTATTAACTTTCTTAAGATTTTGGGCGGAAATATTCAAGCTAATCCTGTTAGTGAGAGAATTAAATCCAACCTCATATCTATGCCTACAAGAGAGAGAAAGATGCTTCTCATGAGAGAGAGATGATAGTCCTTTTAAAAACACATTTCTGCAAATCCAACTTGATCGCTCTCCCATCATTATAGAGAGAGATAGGAAGAGAATAGATAGAGATTGGGAAGAGACAATGTACGACAACTGATAGAGCCAATGGGAGTGTTCTGAATTTTTGGCTTGCTATGACTGCTTTTGAAAGGACGGCATGATGTACTCAGAGATTCAGACCGAAAACACTTCCCATCATAAAAAAATTTCACAGCTTTAAAACTTGTAGAAAAACATATTCTTTAGGTTTTTGGAGGTGGATAAAAGGGTTTGTGAAACTTGGCAAATTCTCAGCCTTAGATTTGACAAAACCAATCATAAATGTAGGATCATAGCCAGCGTGGATCGGGCAGCCAATCAGCAACTCGACGAAATTAAGGTATCAGTGCATTGGAAAACGTGAGGCGGCATGTTGATATGATTTGATATCACAATTTTTTCAAACATTTTTTTTTATTATTTATTGGATTTTCTGTCACGTTTTGCTGCCAATAATTTGTTTCTGTCAGTTCATTTGAATAAGCTAATTGGGTATAAGTTGAATGGTATGCCTCAAATAATGTAATAAAAAATAATACAATAAAAAAATGAAATATATTTTTCAGTTTTCTTTAACTTTTAAATAATAGTTATTTACCAAAAACTGAGAATAACCTTAATTCAAATAATGTGCCTCTTAATTCTTGTGTCTTTTGGATTATTAATGTATATTTGAAAAGATATTTTAAGATTAATAATTTATGTAGGTGAAAATTATGTATTTAATAAATTCATATATTATGTTATACATGTATCTAAGAATCCTATAAATTATATATGTCATAGTTTAAGAAAGTTATCTTTGGTTGAGAAAATCTCTCAAATGTGTACTAAAGTACCAAAAAACAAGATCCAAATAAATTATAAAATAATCTCCCTCAACATTATTTGTAGGTATTAGAGTATATTTTGCTTTATATTTTCCAACACTTTCTATGATAGGAATTCAAGATAATATTGTAGTATTTTCACTTTATGATACTTTCCATCCTTGAATGGATCTATTCTCTATTCTTATTTATATTTCACAAAACTCGTGCAAGGGTCGAAGTTATATCCATATGTTAATGTCATCTACCATTGTAGAGATAAGTTCATGTACTCGATCGTTTGTTCATCTTTTGAGTAAAATATTAACTTCTATTTCTTTTCTTCTTTTTTTTCTCTTAGGAGAAATTTAGAAGTTAAATAATGATTGTTTTCTTCATTTTATTTGTAATATAATCTCAACAAACAAAACAAGATGCTTTTTATTCTAGTGTTTTACCTAGAAAACATGAGAAAAAATAGTAATTGTAGTAGTTTAGAGAGAATGAATTTGAAAAGTTGTAACTTCTTATAATTGTAGTGTTAAAGGAACAATTGAAAGATATAAAAAGGCAAGCTGTAATTTGCCAAACACCGGATTGATTTCAGAATCTAATGCTCAGGTAAAATTTTTGGGTTTTTGTTTGGGTCGAAATATTATATAGTTTATGATCGTTGTTAATTTGGAAACACATATTCAGTTTTACCAAGAAGAAGCTGATAAGCTACGGATGCTCATCTCAAAGTTGCAAAATTCAAACCAGTACGTCAATAAAAGGATCTATATGTTTCATCTTTTACATTGCCGATTATGATGCTTATTATGAAGATGATATTTCCAGGAATATGATGGGGGAATCCGTGAGTTCTTTGCCTTTGAAGAAATTGAAAGATTTGGACAATAAGTTGGAGAAAGCAATTAGCAAGGTCAGATCCAAAAAGGTAATTAATTAAAAAGAAGAAGAAAATAATCTATAATTCTATCCCTTTTACTTTTACTAAGAAAACAATAAAATACTAATTATTTATGTATTTATTTATTATTTCTTCTTCCTCTTGCAACCCTTCAGAATGAGCTCTTATTTGCAGAGATTGAGTACATGCGCAAAAGGGTATGCCCTATTACCCTAAAACTATTCTTCTTTTAATTGTTCTTCTCATACACAGTTTTATTTAGTTAAACATTTAATATGGTACACATGCACAAACATTCTTAAGCTAAACGTAATTTATTCTTTCAAAGTTGTGAATGTGACATTTGAAGTAAAAGGTAAGAGTTTTATTTAGTTTTTCATCATCATAAGTGAAACTTCACATGTCAAGATCTAAAGGTGAGCCAAGGCTAAAACACTGTGTTGAATGACCTTATCCTTGAAGAGAAGCCAGCCATTGTAACTGTAACATCCCTCATGTTTAAAGTGCGGAAAATTTAAAACTTTCTTTTCGTAAAACATCAGAGTCTTTTTCTTTGTAAAACTCAATCATTAAAACTCTTTACTTTCACCTTTACTCTTTACTTTCATCTTTATCATCGTTTTCTCTTTACTTTCATCTTTATCAATTTGAGCATAAATAATTAAAATATTTGTATGAAATGCAGCGGAAATAAAATAAAGCTTTAAAGAATAATTTACAAAACTCTTTTTCAAGTACTTTCCGTTTAACTTCTTAGCCCAGCTAGCCACAAGATCCATCTGTGCAAATCCTTCATCAGCTGTCTTTAACCTGTTCATCTATTGCTCGTTCATACCTACATCACAAGACCTAAACTAATGAGCCTAACGCTCAGTAAGTGATAAAGTGAAGTGCAAATGATATGCATGATCATACGATGCAATTTAATCCGAAGTATATACATGAAAAACACTGTGGGGTCATGAGGAAGATGTGGCCAAGTAATTACATATAAACATATCATGATCTTCCTCATGCCGTATGTATTTTTTGTTTCGAGAACGTTGGGGATTTCAGAACGGGTAAAGGTGAGCCCTAGCTTCCACGTAGCTACTGTATGGAAGTGTCACAGATCACCCGAATCCCCACACGCCTATTTACATAGATTATTATGTCATACGCTATGCACGTGAGTTCATACAATCCTATATGCAATAAATGACTAAGAAACACATCATTAAAAGAACCTAAATCTAGTAAACACATAACATACAATCCTAATTCTTGCGATGTAGGGTCTGAAGACCAATGCACAGTAAGAATCACTTACCTGGTGTCCATAGCGCGTTTCTATTTCTTTTCTCTTCTTCGTACCTTCTAACCATAATTTGTACCTTCAAACCATAATAACTATTCATTAATAACAATCCCCTAACATGCTTGATAAATTGTAAGTAACTAAATAATCCAACTTATTACTTCATTCTTAGCAGTATCGTTTGGCCACATCAATCAAGCATTAGACTTTCCCAATATTTACAACCAAGTATTTAGTAGTTAGATCACATAACCACAATCCTATATAACGGATACTCATTTTCCATAAAACCATGAAGCTGAAGATAAACCGAGCATTAATTCACAACTTGAACAGCCCAACTTCTCACTTGACAGAACATAACAATAATATCATTAACAAAACAACTCATAACAGGGCTGTTTTCTACATGTTAAACCGTGGAATACAAATTCAAAATCCTCAAGACAACTATCGATATAAAATGAACTAAAACAGTAGCTAAACAGAGGATTTTCCAACTTTTCAGAATTAAATTCCAACCAACAGAACTCCAACCAATACAACAACAAATTATTCAACCTTTCAATCATTCAATGTTCTGTATAGATAGATAATTCCACAAGCAGAAGTGAAGTTCTTCTTACCAACACTAGCATTAATCCAAAAACAGAACATCTAATCCAAGAAACAGAGAACTCAATTCATTGCATGATTTCATGAGAGAATTTTTTTTTTACATTACCTGAGAAGACCCAAGGGAAAGTTCTCCTTTAGCCTATCTCTTGAAGGCTTATCAAACCTTCAGCCCTTTTTAAACTGTGAAGACAGACGTCAATTTAACAACCCATATTCACAACCATCTATAGAGAACCATAGAAGAATTACTTACATGAAGACAACAGCTTCATCCAAATTTTCCATTCCTCTAGAGAGGTTCACTCATCACATCCTGGAGACCCAAGAGCATTTGTGCTCATCTTCTTCATCTTCTGCTTTCTCATTTCTCACTATAGCCAACAGCTTCTTCCCATTTCTCCAATTCTGTAGCACTTTCCAGAGAACCCAGCTCACATGTTTCTCCGAATTTCTCATCCCACTGAACTGCCAGATTACATCCCATGCTTGTTGTCCCATTTATAACCAATGAGGTGGTATCAGGAGACGTGCATCGCGGGTGGAAGACTTGCACCGTTTATAGAGGAGCTGCCTCGTGGAAAACTCATGCCACCTAATTCATTGATTTAACAAATTTAGTTGGGAACCAACAAGATTAGTCCCGAACTAACCTTTTCCACCGAACCAAGCCATCCCCTGTCACAACCATTCTCCCCTTCGGCCAACCTCGTCCTTGCCATTCATCGCCGAGCATCACCAACTAATCACAAATCGACAGAAGAACTCACCTTGATGGAGCTCGTCCATTCATCCTGTGAGCTCGCCGGACTCATCGGACAACATTGCAGCCCGCATCGTCACTGGCCACGGTTCGTTCCCTTGACAGCGCATTAAGTCCAAGCTCGTCATTCGTCGCCGGACGTCACCTTGTCGCCGGAGATCCGACCCCCATAGATCGCCCGTCGAGATCTCCTCGCTTTCTCCCTGCCTCCCTCACTTGTTCTCTCTCTCTCTCTCTCTCTCTCTCTCTCTCTCTCTTTCTTTTTCATTTAAATGGCCGAAGGCCATTAGGGTAATTTACCCAATTCCAATTATTAAAACCAATTTCAATTAATCCTTCATATAATTGCACTTCAATATTTAATTACGTCGAACCAAAATCGGTTCATTTCATACCGAGTAATTATGTCATTAGTAATATCCCGATAACTTATTCGATTAATTCGAATATCTCCAATCACTTTCCAATTTATAAATTTATAAATCCGATATAAAAATTCGGGATATTACGGTAACATCCTGTAAAGTTAAAACTTTTTTTTTAACAATAAAAACTATGTGTTGGTAAAAAAACCTTGTTTCTAAGAAAACGTACAACGGATGTCTTAAAGGAAATCTCATTTGAGATCTAAGTTTAGTAAAACTCAATATTAATTAAATATTCTTCCGTACCTTTTTAAAACCACACAACAGAAGTCTCATCGAAATCTCTTTTGAAGTCAAACGTAGTAAAACTCATCATTTAAATAAACATAAGCTTTTATAAAATGTATTTACTTTAAATCATAACAATAATAAACATAGCTTTTAATAAAAGGTTTCATGATACATTATTTAAATCTTCTTTTTCTTCAATCATCACTCATAAGTCAACTTCGCTTCAACAACGTTTTAGCTTCGCCCATGAAAATTCCTCTTCAATTGTGCTATTAATTATCCCTATCATCATGTTCTTCAATAATTCCATCATTACCTACATCAAAAAGCTCACATATGAGCATAACGCTCAGTAAAAGATGTATAATAGAAAACATCACCATGAGATGCAGCTTGTAAAAATCGTATCTTTTTCCGTCAACATTTTTTTCCTTTTTCTTTCACTTTACAGTCTAATCGTTATGGATAATTTAATCTAAGGGAGAGAGTGACACCATTAGGTCCACCTCATGTGGAACAGTCAACTCGACCTTGCCCATAATGACTATTTATGTTTATTCTGCCCGTATTTTATTCTTTATTATCTTTCTTAAAGAAAACGTTTTTCATGAATGCATGAAACATACACATAACATAAAGATAAAATCTAGCATACATGACCTTAACAGTAGCATATCCTCAACATGACTCATCATAATAGTAACAAAAACAGTAAAAAAATTCTCAACAACATATTTCAACGTAAACAGTAAACAACTAGCATTCATTATATCCTCGAACATATCTCATCATAATAGTAACAAGAAATGGTGAACAAATCCTCAACGTTATATCTCGTCGTAAATAGTAAAGAACCAGTATACATCATATCCTCAAACAATAGTCGTAGGCATCACAGAAAAATAACATAATTTTATCATACCATAGCACTTTGCGATGCATGTCAAAGGTCAAACATAATCAACATCACTAATGTAATCTATAAACATGAAACAAACATCACATAACCTATTCTTGATCAACAACTCGTAGGCATCATAAACAAAATAGTCATCAAAACATAAAATACCTTAACGTCTTTGTGATGTAGGTCAAAGGCTAAGCTCATGCAAACATCTCTTACCAAAAATCTTTAATGAAGGTCTGACTATCCTAATTCTTCCATATGCTAAACTTTCCTTATAGTAAACGAAGAGTTTGTTAATAAAAGAATAAACTGCAAACACTATACACTATCTAAAAAAAAAACTTTAGAATTCTTATAGTGGAGAACCTACCTTGTGAAACTTGAAGAAAGGATTCACCCGAGAGCTTGAGAGAATGGTTCTCTCATCCACGTGACTCTAGGGTGAATAGGGTTTTGACCCAAATTTTTCTATTTATATACCTATAAACAAAGAATTCCGCGAGAGAAAATTTCATGAAAATTGAATCTTAATTTTATCTTTTCCTAAACAGTCTAAATATTGAAACGTAACTCACAAGTATACTGGAAAACGAACTTATTTGAAATATGCCTGAGCTATAGCGAACACGCGAGCAGCCACTGGGAATGTCCACTTCAACTCGTGCGTCTAATGGTAAAGAACCACATCAACCCTAACTCTTGTATTTGTGGTTACCAAAGCCACCACAGATGCCAACACTTTTGCAGAAGCCAACACTTTCGCGGAAACTCTAATTTTCAAGTTTGTCCATCAATCGCTGTTTGCCACATATGCTTATCCATTGCATAAATCCTTCTTGCAGACACCAACACTCCCTCGAACACCAGCATTAGGGCAAAATCCATTAAATCCAACAATGAAGTTTCACTTCGTCCAAAACTTACCACAAATACCTTCCTTTCTGCAGAAGCGAACACTTCCGCTTTCACACTATTAACCGTGGCCACTAATCCAAACAACGTCATTCCCTTTTCCCTAAAACACTACTCCTGACACAAACATAGTTGTAGAAACATGCTAAAACATAAAATGACGATGTTCCTATTTACTTAACTCTTCTAAACGACATATTTCCCTTCTGCGGAAGAATATTTTCTAAATCCAACAGTTCACATTCCTTTCACTAATTTAATTCTACTGTTCAACATCATTCCGAATCCAAGTGGTGACCAACACTCTCATGGAAGCATCTTTCTCAAATTCAACAGTCCATATTCATTACATTAAACCAAATCCAATGGTCCAACGACCTCCCGCATCCAAACGAGATCAAACACCCCCATAAAAACATCTTTCTCCAATCCAAATTGATCTCAGTCATTTCCAGATCTCATCCAACGATCCATCTAGCATCTGGTCCTTCCTTACATGATATTTCTTTAATTCAAAAATATAAAATATCAACTTAACCCAATAACTAAATCTTTCCTTACATCGGATTATTATACATTATTCTTTACTAATTCTAATACATTTGGCTTTCCTAATTCCTTAATAATTCCTATTTTATTTTATTATTTGTAAAATAAAATAATTTATTTTAACTTTCCTAATTCCAATTCTTATTTAATAATTCTAATATTTTAAATCATTTCTTAAAAGTTTCCAATTGTGACAATAATTAATCTATTTAAATTTTAAATTGTTGCTTTATAATTGATCGTGCAAATTTCTGGGTATTACATATCCAATCCAAGATTCTGGTCCATGGTTTCCAATGAAATATTTAAGATGAAACAATCTAGACATATTCCACATGAGATGCCTTGAGATTCACATAAGAATCACAAAACTATTAAATAGTTCAATAAAATAAATCCAAATGAAATATTGTGTGGGAAACATAAATTGTGTAACACTACATATTAGTTATACAAATAGGAAATACAAAGGAAATAAAGCAAATCATCATCAAAGAAAAGAAAATCAAACACTTTGAAAGACTTTGGTCTATGATTCGTAATGGAATACTTAACACGAAACAATTTAGACATATCCCACATGAGTTTAATTGAGATTCACATAGTGATCACAAAACTATAAAATAGTTCAATAAAATAAATCCAAAGGAAATATTGTGTAGAAAAAATAAATTGTTCAACATTAGATATTAGTTATACAGATAAAAAAATAAGAAAGAAATAAAGCAAATACTCACCAAAGAAAAGAAAATCAAACACTCTGAAAGAAACTCCAACAAGAATTAGCTACTTCTAGCCTTTACCACCAATGTTCTTCCTTGGAAAAAAATGTAGTCATGTAGGGTGAGCTGACTAAAAGACTCAATAGCGATCCTATCACTATGCCAAATATTGGAAAATTGGTTTATATATTAATGAAAATTAAGGCTTGAGAATGTATCCATGTATGAATTTATATTCAAAACTTTTACATTATAAAAACTAGTTCCATTAACCATCAATGGGGTAAGTATAGAAAACAATACTACATATTATATCGTACCTGTATAGAAAATAGTGTTACCACCATTTTCTAAGAGAAAAATCCCTGTGAAAATATGGTCATCGTATCGACTTTTACAAATCTGTACTTGAAGGCGTATAAGAGAGAGAGAGAGAGAGAGAGAGAGAGCAATTGTCCAAATATCAATATAACCTAAACAAATATCTAGGTTAGGTTTAGAAATTTTCACCCAGAGATACGACATTGTAAGTTGTCTCAATACATATATCGTGTGTAACCTGAAAACACCTTATCGCTCAATAGAATGTGCACTACAAGCAAGTGGCCATAAGTTGTCTAGTGACTATATATATGTAAAAAATATCCTATCATTACGAAGGTTCTCTACCTTAGCAAGGATAGATAGTAAGGATAGGTGGTGGAGGTTATAGGATAGGGTCCTTGCCAAACTCAATCATACAAGATCTCATTACTTTGAGTTGATTCTTGCTATGTACACCAAGCCTCAGGTTCACAATGATTATCCATTAGAATTGTGGCTTGGTAGAGTGAGCTTACGCTTTCTTATCTTTGAGGTTAGGTACATAAATAGGTATTTTTTATTTTTATTTTTATATCGTGTCCTTTTAAAGTGTAGTTCATCTTTTATTTTTCCTTTCCATTCACACAAATCTCTTTCGATTCATTGATTTTGTCAAGATCCTCCTTTTCTTCTAAAAAAAGAGAAGGAGAAGTATCTTCTTCAGTGGATACCTTTTGTTATTGTTTAGTCACCTTCGTTTCGGAAGTAGTTTCTATTTCTACATCTGTTTCTTCCTCTAATACAGTAGGAAGCTACATTTGATATATTAAATGAAATACCATGCATGCTAAAGATAGATCTATAACATTAGCATACATATACATAAAAATTGAAATACTATGAGACATTATATGTTAGTGTTTTTTGTGTGATCTATCACAAAATAAGGGTTTTAAAAACATGATACATGCGCAAATATAGTAAAAGAAACCTCTACTTCAACGGTGGTAGGTCTTCTTACCATTGTGAATGGTATTGTTTAGGAATATCCTCAAAGTTGACAAACTTCTAAGAACCAAATTCAATACTTACATTAGAATCCCTTGTAAAACACTAGAGAGCAACCAAATCAAAAAGACTCAACAAAAAGGAAAAAATAACGCCTCAACAACGAAGCAACTCTAAACTAAAAACCATCGTGTGGTCGATCGAAGACAAGGAACGGTTGCCTAGAAACATTACTACCAAAATTCAACACTAAAAGAGTTAAGAACTGACATAGCTTTGAAGACCTTTGATAAAAGTTGAAGATTAGGTTGAACCAAACAAAAATCTTGCGTTAGAGTTGCTCCAACCTCTTCTTGGTTTCTCTCTCTCTCTATGTTTCTGTTGAAGGAAAAGGAAGAAAACTTCCTTTTTATACAAGATTTTATTTTATGAAAATAATATATATTATATGTATATATAATTTAAATATTATAGATATTAAATAAATTCTTAAATCTTGATTTGTTGAAAGTTTGAACGTTATTTAAAACGTTATCTGAAGGTAAATTTAATTTGTTTGACACTTTCAAATTTATAACCACGTGATAATTCTACTTTTTGTCGACTTTAGAATTTAGAGTCAACCACTAGACAAATTTATCTCGATAAACATAAAAAGTTTACATATAAATTATAAATGACGAATTTTACACCACAAATTATATTAGAGGCAAAACTCAACTAGAAGTGTGGTCGATGAATATGTCGAGTCTCGAAGAGAAAAGATTGTGGTAAACCCTTCTATGAGGGGAAGAATTGTAACAAGAGTAATCAAGACTAGGAGAGTTGTAAAATACCATATTTCTTGGGAAAGGTTGATCTACGATTGGCCCTTGTCAATTCTCCTTTTGATACCAACAATAGATAGGAACCAAACTTTCTCATGGTGTTCTAAGCTAACTTATGTCACTCGAATTGGAAAACGGAATTTTGCAAAGGAATTGAGGACATCTCCCTACAGCTCACATTTTTGGATTGCTGAACATCTAGTATAAATGTTGAATTTATTTCAACAAAAACTTCTTTATTTGAATATTGTCTATCACAACCGAAGATGGGCTAAGGCAAAAACACCGAGTTTAATGATTTAACCCTCGAAGAGAACATCTCAACCCAAAGCTAGGTTTACTATTCCCAATGGAAGATCTAAAATCATATGTTAAATTTCATTTATAGGTCATATGACATGAACTGAGTATATATAGTGATTACAAGAATAACATGACAGTGCAATAATTTAAATACAAATGAAATAATGTGTAAGAAATAAAACTACACACCAGTATAAATTATACAAGCCCAAATTTAAAAGAATGAAATAAAATCTCATCAAAAGAAAATTACACTTGAAATGAAAAAAACTACAAGAAACTCTAAGGAGCTCGACCACTCCTAGTTGGTTGGTCCTAACCACTTTGGTGCGTCCCTTAGAAAAATATAGTAATTTGGAGTGAGCTGACTAAACTCAATAGAGATTTTTAATGTTATACTCATTGTTGTGAAAATTGGTTTATTTATCTGAATTAGCATGCATGAGTCTTAAAGTTTAAGGTTCAATTTGTACTTTACTCGAAAACTAACATGCTATGAAAAAAAGACAAGGTTTTAAAAGTTATGATGCTCAACTCATAAAACTAATATGAACCTACATCAATACTAGTGTCACTACCCTTCTAAGAATCTTAAGATAATGGTTGGGTCTTGTACTAGGAATAAGAACATGACCAACAACGATTTACAAAAGGCCTTGAAAATGGGGAAAAGTGATAATGGTGCCACAACAGTGTCAGCGCTATGACCTAAAAATCCTTGATGTTGCAATGCAAAGCATTTGCGTGCAAATAGACAAAACAATACCAAGATACTAGTCTTGCCCTTCTGCATCGCTGCATGACACGTATCACTCATTTGGGTTGTCTGGAAGACCACATGAGTTCTATGGCCTTATGTTCATTAGCACCACATCTCTCACTTGAATCTTCATTGGTACCATAATGCTGGTGGCACTTCAAGCCATGGAGCCAGATGGGTTAGTATGCTCGAGGTTAAAAAAAAAAACTCAATTTTCTCTAGATTCTTGACATGCATTGATGTTAAATGCAATCCAACAACATCTAAACTTATTTTCAGCAAATATATTTAAAATCCAACCTCTGATTTCTAGGTTTTCAACAAGAAATTAGATTTTCTTTGAAAGTAAACTAAAACAAAAACATAGATAAATTTGTCATACCCTTGAAGACTATCTACAAATACTAAAGATGACAACATCATGAGCTCGGAATCGACACCAATCCTTATCCATTCCTACCTCTCACTCCTAATCTTTCCCTCTCTCTCTCGGCTCTGAAGAAACAAAGGAGGAAACCATCCATCTATACAAGAATATATATAAAACATTATCTCAGCAAAACTTTGATTTGCCTACCACTATTTCGATTTTAATCATCATAGTAACTTTTCAACTTTTTATCCATGGACCACTTAACAAAAAATTATCAATTTAATATGGTGATTAATTAAGTAAACTAAAAGTCAGTCATGAGATAATGTGCGTTCACTAAATGAGAAAAATTTATTCGGATTTTTTTTTATTTACAAAAATTATAGATTTTACATTGTCTTTCCTTCATATTTATTTCTCTAAAACGGATAAATAAAGCCATTATATAATATATATTTGCAATTTGTTGGTTTACATTGCTTTTTTTCTTTCTATTATTACTTTCATACACTATCAATAACAAAACTACTTTTTCCAACTTATATAAAAATTCAATGTCTTTTGCTTCTATTACATTGTCACCCACTATTTTTTTATTTATGAATTTCATCTCATTATAAAGATCCACATTGTGTAACATGTATCTCCAATTTTAGCCATGGAAATGAAAAAAACCTCTTATTTGATAGTGTATCAAATCAATTTTCTTTTCTATTTTTGATTGTATTGGATTTTGTTTTTCTTCTTTGTTTCCAAGGATTTAGATATTTCAAAAATGCGAAGAAAATCAATATATAAGTAGAGTTAAATATCTAGCTAACAAGACGTGTGTTGGTATAAAACACAAGTGTAAATTTGTGCATTCATTGATTCAAAGCAAACAATATCTTCTTGGTGGGAGAAGTACTCCACAAAATCTAACTAAAACAATAAAATTCAAACAATAATAACACCATAAAACATACCAAATTTATATTTCTAAAACAACTAGTAAAATTGAATCATAAAGAAAAAAATAATAAATACTATGATATTTACTAAGATTTTAGTTTGAATTAAACATAGACTTCTCCTTATAACATGTGGGAGTGTGTGCATGTGTGTGTTTGTTTTTACTTCCCCTAGATAAAAGTGCTAAGTTCCAACTATTCTATAGGCAGCAAAATTTTTTTAGTAGTTCAGATATAGGCATAAACATTATACATATATGTTTGTATCCTTGTTTGTATGAGCATACTTGAGTACATATATGTTTGTATGCTTGTTTTTATGAGCATACTTGTGTACATCTATGTATGTATGTATGTACGATGTAGGCGAGTAACAAAATGTGTCATATGACAGATTCTGTATGCTGCTTATATATTTCTTTAATAAATAAATTTTGAATTATTTCAGGAGATTGATTTACACAACAGTAATCAGCTTCTTCAAGCGAAGGTCTCTTTCTCTCTCATATCTATACATATATATTTACATGTACAAAAAAACATTACAAATATGAAGTTCTAAAGGACAAATCATTTATAGAATAGTCTGAAATTGTAGAAAATGGAAACAATTGAAACATCTTAGCCATGTTGTAATTGCTCAACTTGATGCTTTAAAATGTTAAAAGTGAATGAAAATATTATAAAAGAATATTATAATGACAAAGTTTTTGAACAAATGAAAGCATAGTAAAAACCATCATTTGAAAAGTGTATGTAACGACCCTAAATTTAATTTTTTCCCAAATTACAAATCTTAAAATTTTTCCTAAGTTGATTTACAAATTAGGTTCAATTAGGTCGTTATAAACCCTAAATTACAAAATTTAGTTAATATTTGAAAATAGTAAGATTTATATTTAAGGCGGAAGCAATTAATAAAACCATTGTATTTATTAGCAAAATAATTTAAGTCTATTTATTAGGGTTTGTCTTATTAATTATATCTCATTAAATAAACTATATATATATAACATGAGTGAATATGAAACATTTATTTAAAATTTCATTAAATAAAACAAAGTTTATATAAAATCTCAATATAAAAGGAATTAATTCAAAACAATTTAATAATTGAAACACTAAGTAGAATTTGTTTTAAAACATTAAAATTGAAATAAAACTTAATTATCTAACCCATTATTTATATCATTAATATCTCTTTCTGTATGCTCTTCTACCTTGAGAAAATCCTTGATTAGCCCAAAATCAGCTTTTGTTAAAAATTCACCAACATCACAAAACTAAATAGTGAGATAAGCTCAGTAAGTAAAAACACGTGCATATATGTGTTAATCTCATGCATTACCAAGTTTCCATGCTTAAAGTTACATATTGGTTGGAATTTATTTTTTAGCCCTACCAAGCTTCAGGCTCTCATTAGCCATTACAAGGTTTCATGCGTTCAGACTTTCATTAGCTATCTAAATAATTTCTACCAAGCTTCAGGCTCTCATTAGCCATCACAAGGTTTCAGGCGTTCAGGCTTTCATTAGCCATCTCAATAATTTCCACTAAACTTCAGGCTCTCATTAGCCATCGCAAGGTTTCATGCGTTCAGGCTTTCATTAGCCATCTCAATAATTTCTACCAAGCTTTAGACTCTCATTAGTCATCGCAAGGTTTCATGCGTTCAGTCTTTTATTAGCCATCTCAGAGTTTTTCCATCAATTCTATCAGATTCACACACATACAAGATGACCTATAAATTTTATCTTTATTTATTTCATGCGTTCAGGCTTTCATTAGCCATCTCAATAATTTCTACCAAACTTCAGGCTCTCATTAGCCATCGCAAGGTTTCATGCGTTCAAGCTTTCCTTAGCCGTCTCAATAATTTCTACCAAGCTTTAGGCTCTCATTAGTCATTGCAAGGTTTCATGCGTTTAGTCTTCCATTAGCCACTCAGAGTTTTTCCGTCAATTCCATCAAATTCACACACATACAAGATGACCTATAAATTTTATCTTTATTTATATCATGTATCAATGTCTAACCATGCGTGTCTAAATGAAATATCAAAATTTAATAATAAAATAAGTATAAAAAAAATAATATACGCCTTGTGATGTAGGGCCTATGGCCAAAATGTTGTAAAACTAGTGTTTTACTTACCTAGATTCTGAGTGAGTAAAGGATCTCGGTGATCCCGAGTCTTCAAATAATTTAGCTTACTGAATGGGTTTATCGATTAATTTATTTCTAAAAATATAATAATAATTCTTAAAAGAAATTTGGGTAGAAATTTGTTCCCAAAGAAATCCTAAAATGGATGGAAGATGAATTCAGGTCAGGTCGGTTCATTGGGTTGGATCGATTTGGTTCAGTTTGGCTAGGCCGGTTAGTTCGATTGAGCTAGAATGGTTCGGTTTGGTACGGTTGAGCTGGATCGGTTCGATTCGATGGATTGGGTTTGGTCCTGTTGAGCTGGGTCGGTCCGGTTCACTTAAACTGGACCTATTCGGCTGGTTTCTTTTCCAAAACCCATTTTATGTCTTTTCCCTCGTCTTCTTCGTTCCATCTTCGCAGCAAGGGAGAGAGCTCCTTCTTTCAGATAGAGGTGAAGGCTTGTTGCGGACAGAGGCGAAGGTTCGACGCGTTGGAAGAGCTTGGCTGGAGGGAAGTTTGCTCAATGAGGGATTTTCGTCGCAAAGGAGGAAAGTTTTAGAGGACTTTAGAATTCTCTTCAATTTTGGTGTGTGTTTTCTACTCGGCGAGACCCTCAATTTATAGGAGAGGTCTCACCATTCTTCCCTTTTAAAGAGCGTTATGAATCTGTCATCCTTTGACCACCTTACTTGTACAAACATATCTAGTTCCAAACTAGTTAAATGCCTCTTGCCACTGCTTAGAATGCTATCAAATAGTTACTTCATTGTCTAATTGGCATGATCACTCATGGTCTTTTTTTAATCGTCAATCATCATGTCTTCATCCTTTTATCAAATGCTGGTTAGACAAGTAACAAAGATGATTTCACTTCCACAAGTACATACATTGTTTATGTTGGTCACAATCTTATATCTTGGTTGTCCAAGAAGCAACAAACCACAACTTGCACCTCTATAGAGACCGAGTATCATTCAGTTATGGCCCCTTCTGCAGAACTTTTTTGGGTTTGTTCTTTTTTCATTGAACTTGGCATTCATCTATCAAAGCTCTTATTATCTATTGTGATAGTGTTGGTGTTACACACCTTTGTTCCACCTTAGTGTCTCTTGCATGAAGCATGTAGCCATTAACTTTCACTTCATTTGCGATCAAGTTCAAAATGGTGCTTTTTTGTGTTACTCATTTCACCTCTGAAGATTAAATGGCGAATGCTCTTATGAAGCCTTTTTCATGCTCATTTTTTAAATTATTAGGGAACAAGATTAGACTCTCCCATGGAGATGGATCGTGAGGGGGCATAGTAGAGAGAATATTTATTTATTATTTATTCCTTAATTTTCTGGTTAGTTTGTAGTTTAAATTGTAAATATTCTTTGGTCGTAAAAATTCCCTATTTGTAGACCCTAGGTAGATTTAAAATTTGAATTACTAATTGAAATATTCAACATATTAGACTTCATGATGAATGATATCACTAGGGGACCTGAGACAGAATTAGGAGCGACCAGACCTAAAACCAAACTGTTTCTCATGATCCTTTGACTTTTAGATTATTTATTTAGGCAACAAAAGTCTTGGATGAAATACAATATGCCAGAGTCCAACCAACTGGTCTATACCAAAGGTACAATAAAGACATCGAGATAAAATAATAATATATGTCTGAAATAAAGTGCTAAATTTAAAGAAAATTAATACATGTATTATTACAAAGTTTTAACAAATGAGTTCAATCTCACATAACTATCAAAAGAAAATACTAAAATAAAATAAAGATTAGTGTCGGGGTAAATCCAGCAACAACAACTGATGATCTTCAAAAGTAACACCTGAAGGAAATGTCATTGATGTGAGTTGACTAAACTCAATAAGGGTAATATTTTATATTCAACCATTAGAATTTTATTGAAAATGAGGAGTATGCCATGAATAAAAATTTTAATTAAAAACTGAGAAACAAAAATTAAACAAAAATTGACTAGTGAGACAAATGTGGGAAACGTCCACTATAGTGTGGTATATACATAAAATATATCTCATAAAATCTCAATGAAAATGGAGTTACTCATGGGTTCCAGGCATACAATGTCATAGACATATACAAAAAAGGTGATATTCAGTAGTTGTTAAAGACATAAAATAATATCTGGATTTAAGTCCGGAAGTCGATTTAAGATTGGACATCTGCTTCACATGTTTTTCCCCTAGAATTGTTTACCATGGAAGCCTTTGCTCCATGAAGGCAAGCACTTCTGCAAAATTCCTCATTTCTACAGAAGTGTGCCTTTCACTCGTTTCTGTGAACACAAGCATAACCTCCCTTGTGTGGACATGTGTCCCCGCATGTAACCGTAAATACGCTTGCTTCCTCGAGTGAAAGAGAATGCTTCCGTGGTAGCGAATGCTTTTGTGGAATCTTACTTCCGCATACACATTTCCTCCATTTACATTCACGGATACAATCGTTTTTGTGTTTTTCAAAAAGCATACGCTCTTATTGCAAAAACCTATGCTTTTGCAGTGGACAAGAGCATAACGAAATTTTTGTTTCCATGTCTTTCCATGGAAACCTCTGTCCTCATGGATGTTTGTGCTTCTACAGTGGATACCTTCACTTTCGCAGACAATTTCTTATAAGTCTGAACGAATCGGACAATCGGAGAATTTCCAATCTTCTCAAAATTTCTCCATTTTTGTCAACAATACTCAAACTTTAACCAACCAAAATATTCCATAGTATAACTAAATTAGTTTTCATGCAACAATTACAACATTCTCATATATTATTCTAAACTTAGAGACGAATTGATCCTCAAACTAAAGTTCACAATTTATAGTCGAATCAAAAATGGAAATTAGAGTTTCTACCTCACAAAAACATGTGAAGATCCAACTTACAACTTTAGTAAATTTTAACAACCCAAAATGCTTACCGATAGCCACCCCAATTCTCCCTCCCTCGGCCACTGAGCTTCCTCAATGAAGGACTCATGCTTCTCTCTATAGAATGGAAGTGCAAAGAGTAACAGAGTGTTCAATCTTTGAAAAAAAAGGAAGAGGGACCGAGTGCATTGAAGAGGAGGGGAGACACTTGGATAAATTGAGGGAGAAGTCACCTTTAAATTCAACGGTGTTAAATGGAGTGAGTCGCCCTCTTTGAAATCTCTAGTAGACATTATATTTTCCTCCACTTAGGAAATTTCATCCCCAAAATTCAAGACAATCTCAAAGTTTCCACCGAATAAGTGAGGTTATTTTGTTGTCATTTCCAATTCAATTTCTCATGTAGTCTCTCTTCTGCTATGGTTCTTCCACTAAAGTTGGATCAAAGAATTTTAGACATCATAAAACTTTGATTTCGCAGCCTAATATCTTTTTAGGCTCTTCTTCATATGATACATCCACTTGAATAGATACATTGGTCTAAGAGATAACATAAACGGGAAAGAGATATATCTCCTTAGCATAGAGACATGAAGACATTGTGAAGATATTTCAATTGTGGTGGCAGTTCCAATCAATAAGCCACTGCACCAACATGTTCTTGAATAAAAAAAAGGGCCAATATATTTGGGAACAAACTTGCCCTTCACACCAAAGCAACTAATTCCAGGAAGTGGCCGAACTTTGAGGAACACAAAATTATCGACCTCAAATTCAAATTTTCTCGTCAAAAGGTATGCATAACTTTTCTTACGACTTTGAACTGTCTTCAGTCATTCTTTAAACAACTGCACTTTTTTAGTGGTTTCTTGGATAAAATTAGGCCCAAAAGTGACTCACTCCTTGGCCACAGTCCAACATAATGGCAATCTACACAATCTTCCATAAAGAGTTTCATATGAAAAAAACTCCAATATTGGTCTGATAATTATTATTATAGATAAACTACACTAAGGACAAATGATTCACCTAGCAATCACCAAAATCCAGAACACAACATCTTAACATGTCTTCCAAAGTCTAAATCGTGTGCTCTGATTGACCATCCATTTGAGGGTGATGAGTTGTTCTCAAATGAAGCTTTGTACCCAAAGCTCTCTATAGGGGCTCTCCAAAATTTTGAAGTGAATCTTTGATCTTAATTTGACCCTATGCTCGAAGGGACACCATGAAGATGAACAATGTTCTGGATATAAAACTTGCTCAACTTTGTCAAAGAGAAATTCATTCTGACTGGAATAAAATGAGCAGACTTTGTCAGTCGATCATCCATCACCTATATGGCATCAAAGTTCTACAAGGTTCTTCACAAACCAGTCACGAAATCCAAAAGTGATTTATCCTATTTCACTTCGAAATAGGTAGAGGTTGTAACAATCCGGCTGGTCTCTGATGTCCAGCTTGAACTTGTTGACAAGTCAAACACTTTGACACAGAATTTGCTCTATCCCACTTCATTTTGGACCACCAAAATTGATGTTTTACGTCATCATACATTTTTGTGCTACCAGAATGAATAGCAAACTTGGATTGATGGCTCTCTGTTGAAATTTCTTGTTTTAAGCTTGAATCATTGGGTACCATAACATGGTCCTAAAAATATTGAAAGCCAGTGAGACTAATTTTCCAACCTTCAAACTATTTATCAGCTTGAATTTGATCAAATATCTCATTTAGCTTATCATCAGAATTCTACATATCATTAACACATTATATAAATGTAGGGGTCGTTATCAAATTAAATACTTGAACTAATTGATCATCTTCCTGATAGTGCAACTCATAATTACCAATAGTCAAACATCTCTTTTACTTTTCCAACACAAGACATGAAAGTGAACCTTGAGGGTGACAACTCAAGGCATCAACCATGTCATTAGTCTTATCGGGATAGTACTCTACGGAAAAATTATAATCTTCCATATACTCCATCCAACAGTTCTGTCAGAGATTCAAATCGCATTGTGTAAATAAATATTTCAAACTCTTATAATCAGAAAACACCTCAAACTTTGCCCTATATAAATAGTTTCGCCATATCTTCAAAGCAATGATAATGGCCGCAAGCTCTACGTCGTGGGTAGGGTAATTCCACTTATGTGTCTTCAACTGTCTAAATGTATAAGCTATAACTTTGTTTTGATGAATCAGAATGCAACTAAAACCAACTCCTGATGCATCAGTATACATGACATATGGTAAAGTTTCATCAAATATAGCTAAGAATGGCGTAGTAGTTAAAAAACATTTTAGCTATTCAAAAGTTGTCTGACAATTGTCATCCCAAATAAACCTGACGTCCTTTTGAGTCAATGACAAAGCAATGAAAGAAAACTTCTCCATGAATCGGTGATAGTATCCAACCAAGGCCAAGAAACTGCACATCTCAATACTGTTCTTGGGTGGCTTCCAATCCAATACTGCCTCAACTTTAGTCGGATGAACAGAAATGTCATTTTGGTAGACAACGTGACCTAAAAATTTAACTTTGGCCATCTAAAAACTGCATTTCTCTCGCTTAGCATACAATTAGTGTTCGTACAACTTCTATAAAATAATCTATAGATGCTCCATATGTTCATCTAGAGACTTTGAATATATAAGGATATCCTTAATAAATACCACCACAAACTAGTCAAGATAAAGCCAGAAGACTTGATTCATAAGATCCATAAAGGCAGCTGGTGCATTAGTTAGTCTGAAAGGAAAGACCAAAAATTTAAAGTGCTTATATTGAGTTTGAAAAGCCATTTTAAGAATATCCTTCTCACAGTTTTGAACTAGTGGTGGCTAGACCTCAAATCAGTCTTTGAGAAAAATATAGACCCACCTAGCTGATCAAACAGATAATCAATTCTTGATAACATGTACTTGTTCTTGACTATCACATGATTCAATAGACAAGTGAAGTGAACCATATTGGTTCTTCCCAAATGAAATGGGTGCACCCCACGATGAATTACTATTGTGAATAAATTACTTCAACAATAAATCATCCAGCTGAGTTCTCAACTCATATAACTCAATAGGAGCCATACGGTATGATGCCATAGAAATTGGAATAGTGTCATTGTAACGCCTCATGACGTAAAACCTTTTTTCATGTCATTTTTCAAAAATACATCATATATTAATTCATAAAAATCATATCTACAGAGGTAAACTTAAAAGCAATCTCATTTAAAAATCTGAACATAGTAAAATCTATCATAAAATAAATATAAATATTTGTAAAATATTTAAACTTAAATCCAACTAATAAAAAACATAATAAAATGCATTTCTTTTTCTTTTCGTTTTGTTCGAGTCAATTTCTCTTTGATAACGCCTTTAGCTTTACCCACGAGAATTCTTCATCAACCGTAATCTTCATTAATTCACATCCTCAGGTTTCTAAATAAATTCGTCATCACCTATATCACAAAATTCATCTATGAACCTAATGCTCAATAAGAGATGCATATGAAATATGACTATGAGATGCAATTTGTAAAAATTGTGTCATTTTTAGTCAACGTTTTTTTTCTTTTTCTTTCACTTGCAGACTAGTCGTTGTGGGTAATTTAATCTAGTATATCTTCTCTTTACTAAAAATGTATCGTTAATATTCAAGCAAAAACAAGTATAATAAGTAAAGCGTAAGAGAGAGAAATGCAACTAATTTGTTAACGCAGTTCACCCAACTTTGCCTATATCCTTGCTTTAAGGATCCCCCATGAAGTTTCCTTTCCTCAATAACCTCCCTAGTTATATGATTGATCTTTCGGATGTCAATCAAGGCTTACAAAGACTGTTATGGGGCACCACCCTTCAAATGTCTCAAATGTAAAGTGTGCAGAGGTTTTCAAAGAAAGACAGGCTCAAGAACTAAACTCTCACAAAGATAAGATCTCAAGTAGAGGCATGAGAGAGATAGGCTAAAAACTTAGATATTGAAGAGAAATGTCAAAAATAAGGTTGACAACTCTTTGATATATTTCTCTCTTCTTATTTGGATATCCATTAGACACAACAAAAATAGGAAGTGGACATTCGCAGCTAAGTTGTGGACTGCCACAACGATCGTCTGCCATCTTTATGTAATCGATTGCATCAGTGTAAATTCATCTTTTCTCAATGGCTGGAAGTCTGCGTGTTAAAACTTCCCTCTAGACAAGATGACCGCTCATATGCGTCCGGGCATCTACATGTGAAAACTCTACTATGGATTGGACAACCGCTCGTATGCATTTTTCCTTCTGAAATACTGTCTGAGCATCCGCATGTGAAAACTCAACTCTAGATTGGACGACCGCTCGTATGCATTTTTCCTTCTACAACACTGTCTGGGCGTTCGCATGTGAAAACTTGACTCTGGACTGACGACTACAAATGATAAGAAATTCTTTCATTCATCGTGTTCGGGCGTCTACCTTTTGAATCCAAACATCTGCACATTACGATCTTCTTATTTCTCAAATTGATCTTACTTAGCTTTGAGTCTTATATTTTTATTCTTTATTACATAGACTCAATAAACTTTGTTCATTTTTAAGGGTATTTTCAATATAATGCCTTAGAATATTATAATCAATTAATAACATTCATCATCAAAATAAACATACCTAGACTCCTAAGTCAACAAATATAAATAGTAAGTAAGAAATAATCATATCTTCAATCAACAGTCTGTAGACATCACAACATATAATCATCATGAACAAAGCAAAAACATGCCTTTGATCAACAACCAATAGAAATCATATCCTCAATTAGTATCATAATGTGAACAGTAAACACTAAGCAATTCAACAAAAATCATATCCTCGATTAACAGCTCATAGGCATCACAAACAAAATATCATCAAAACACTTTCTTACCCTTGCACTTTGTGATGCAACCAAAGGTCAAACACAAGCAAACATCTCTTACCTGAAGTCTTTAATGAAGTCTTACTATCTAACTCTTTTCCAATATGTTTACTTCCCTTAAAATTAAAAGAATAAGGTTATTCATAAAGAAAAGATAAAACTTTATAAGCTGCACAGTTTCAAGGATTTAGAAACAACTTCACCGCACTATACCATCATCCATCAAACAGATGGAATCTTGACTGCAGAAACATAGCTTGTGAGAGCTTAAGAGAGAATCCACCCAAGAACATGAGAGAAAAATCCTCTCGACCTTGCGGCTCTCAGGTGACTAGGGTCTCAATCCTACCCTTCTTATTTATAAATAGTCCAACAGAAAATCCCACGAAAGAAAATCCTGCAAAAATCATATCTTAAGTTTATTTTTTCCTAATATGTCCATAAATTGAATTGTAGCTCGCAGATTCTATGCAAAACAAACTCATTTAAATTTGTCTGTAGCAACAACAGACGTGTAAATTACCACTGCAGACATTAACTTCATCTATTTTATCCAATGGTAATCTGTCATGCTAGCTTTTATACTTACATTCGCAGTTGTCAACGTTACCACAGTCACAAATCCTTCCACGAAAGCCGATGCTTCCACGGATACTTCATTCCATGTACCTTTCCTTGCTTCAAACGACTACGTTTCATTTTGTCATCTATCTTCCGTGGATATCTCCCTTTCTATGAAAGCATATTCTCATGTTTCATCCTTTAATTCAATCCAATGGTACTTCTTCCTCCTACATCCTTATTTAACTTGATCTCATGTCTTGCACGAAATACTTAATTCTCCTCCTTCCTTATCTTTCTCCATCTTTGATCTCAACAGTTCCTTGACCTCATCCAACAGTTATCATTTCATCTGTTCCTCCATGTCCTTCATCAAAATGACATCATCCCATTTGTGGATACACACACATTTCTAGGTGTTACAACTATGCACTAAATCAATATAGAAATCGACCTCGCGTTTGGGTGGCAACCCAAGTAGATTCTCAAGAAAAATATATGGAAAATCAAAGACAATCAATAGCTCCGAATCCTGCCAGATCGAAACGCAGTCACCGCTAATAGCAAAAATATTCTCATTGTGCTCTAATTTCCTCCGATGACCTAAACTTGCTTATAAAGTAGAATCGACAGGGATTACATGAACACCATATGAATATACCAAAATTCTTCTGTCTTCTAATGTAAGAGTTACAGTCCTTTTATGACAATTAATTTTAGCCTTGTAACTGCTAAGTCAGTCCATACTTAGAATCACATCAAATTGATCCATAGGTATTACAATCAAGTCAACAAATAATTTGTGCCCATAAACAACAAAGGCATTAGATTTGATGATAAAATTTATCTCATGACTTTTATCCATAGGGTTACTTAACATAAAGATGGTTTTCTAGCCTCTTTATAGTCAAACCTAAAATATGCACGAACGATGCAGAAATGAAAGAATGAGTCGCACCAATATCAAATACTACATGTGCAAAAGATAGAGATCGTACCATTAACGACGCCTTGGCCAAACAAATCAAATACCTCTAACCTAGCAACTGCATATGCTTGACTGATTACCTTCTCCTTTCCCTTTCTGCCACCTTTGAATATAATGGGTCTAACAAATTGACTAGTGAATTCCGCAGTAGTCGGGTTAGAAGCAAAACTCTGCTGGCACTCAATAGATCTATAGGAGTCAGCACCAGCTAGCTGATACTGAAGCTGATAAGGCAGCCTATACCTAGTAAACTACAGGGAGGTAAATGTCTAGGGCCCATAATGAGTACGTTGGACCTGCTCAGAACATCCTCGGTCAACCCCGAAACCATGTCTAGGTAAAAGTGATTGAGTAGGTGTAGAGTTAACCTGAGAAGACCTTTTATCTACTAGGCAATTTCTCCTTAGATGTCTAGGCTACCTGCAAGTATGACAAATATAAGGGCCTAAATGCCGACTAGCATAGGGTGCCCCAACAGATTGATTACTAGGTTTCCCTGAGAGTGACCACCACGGTTCTGATCTTTCTTTTGGTCTTTCCTCATCATCTTGCCTCCCATTTCTACTTTTTCTTTACTTTTCCTTCGTACTTCACAAAGAATTCATTCAGATTAGCCTCAAAACACTAAGTAGTTCCACCACTTTGGAGATATTACTAAACTCCACAACGAAAAGTCGAGAATGAATTTTAGGTCTCAAGTTCATCCAGAACTCCATAATCCTCTCTACTGGATCCACATCCCTGATATACAAATACACAAATTTTACATGATATTCCAGAACAGTAAGGTCCCCCTGGCATAAGTTGTGATATTGAGAAAGAACCAAATGGAAAGGTTGCAATGCAGTGGATGAAAATGGCAGATTCTGGAACAAATTTTGGCATTGTACAAACTCAATCAAATGGATAATTCTTTACTCAATTTTTGGACAAAATCGAGAGGAATATGTAATGGAGTTACGCCCAAAAGGTTGCGAGTTGCTTTGAATCGAATTTGGGGTTCTAGATAGTTCTTGGAAAGGGAATTCATGATGCATAAAATGTAGTAAACATATGACTTTGGATACAATTTTTGGACAGCTAATTATGGAATGGATGAAAATAAGACCTCAAATTTTCACTATTAAAATCAATTTGGATAAGATATACCCAAATAGGAGCAAGTTCATCCAAAGAGAGGCCAATCACAACCTTCAACTTCAATGGCTGCCTTCAAGGGAAAAGGAGCACCCCAACCAGTTGGTTCATGAGTTTCAATAGCTTTATTGAGGTTTCTCCTTGTAAGAAGAAAGGAGAGAAAGTTGAAGTAAAGGTTGATATTTGACTCAACCCTCACAAAGAATCAAACATACAAACACAACTCAAATCGGTTGGAAACAATTCGATTGAGAAGCGGGTC
Source organism: Begonia loranthoides (assembly GCA_022433065.1). NCBI lineage: Eukaryota > Viridiplantae > Streptophyta > Magnoliopsida > Cucurbitales > Begoniaceae > Begonia > Begonia loranthoides. Next base: position 31,787,659 of record CM039481.1, read on the forward strand.
TTGCAAGAAGCAATATGGTTGATTGGCTTAGAGGGAAATGTTCATTCAAAACTGAGTTGCGGAAATCCCTAGAGAACCTTAAGTATTCCTCAAACATAGGGCTAATGTTCAAAGAGAAAATTACAAAAAACTAAAACAAAATACCCTCCTCGACTAGAACATGCTCTAGCTGAGATACGCTATTTTCATTTTTCTTTTAAATTAAAACACCAACACATAGCAAGATTGACCCTCACTTCTCTAGCATAAAATTTCCCTTTTGGTGTGCAAAGGAGAGCTCAAACTCATGGGCTTGAAGTCTAGTATCATCTTGGGGTGGACCTCCCAAATCATACTTCTACTTAGACTTGGGCTTCTAGCAGAATTTATCTCTGTTCAGGGCCAAGTTGACTTAAAAAATGATCTCCAAATTTAACACAAGAACCCATTCTAAAAAGCTTAAGATATTAGCTACAATTGTTATGAAACATATGTTTTCATATGAGATTGTGAAGGTTGCCAAAAGTGACAAATACTCCACAAAGGTCAAATTGTAAGCATACTTGGAAAGTCTTCATAAATCTTCAAATTTATACTTGAACTTCCACTTATGCTTCATCTTGAAAAACTCTATATTATTTATGGAAGATAAATGTATGCATTTAATGTCTTGGATATAATTTCCTCTATAATCACCTACAAAATAAAAAATAGAATTAAAAATAGAAAATCTTCATGCTTGGTTGTGAGTCATAGGTTCTAGTGGCACATCAAATACCCACCGATCATTTTCTACTTATGGCCAGCATTGCAGTAATTGTCTTGGAAAATAGCCTCAAAGTGCTCCCAAGCCTTATCATTGACCGGGAAAGCAAGTTTCAGAAATTTCTACCAAACTACAACTATATTTTCAAAGTAAAACACAACAAGGCTAACACGGTATTCAGTTAGGACTTTTAAAACATTCATATTTTTTAACATAACATTTAGCTAGTTTTCAGCAACAAGAGGGTCTGCTCCTCCTTCAAACATTGACAGATTTAGATGTCCCAATTTCTAGAAATAATCCATATGGAAAACCACCGGGTTTTGAACCAAGTTGTCTCTAGGCAAGTTTTGAAGAGTATCTCGTAGGGCTATCAGAGGATCTATTAGAAGTGACGCAGTCAATTCTGTTGCCCAAACACGGTTCTAAGGGCTATTCTTGAAGACATGTTTTTCCAAAAATCTGAAATTGTTTTGGCAAACGTTATAACACGTCCTTAGCCACACTTAATGAAAACTCTTTTATAGTATCACTTTATTCATCTTATTAACGTCATATTTCAATATAGTAACTTAACTTTGATATCAAAATTTCTGTCATAACTTGGAGGGGACCTGAGACAGAACGAGGAGAAACCTGGCCTGAAACCAAATCGTGTTGCCCGACCCTTTGACTTTTAGATTATTTATTGGGCAACGAAAGTCTTAGATAAAATCCAATATGTAGGGCCCAACCAACTGGGCTATACTAAAGTTTAATAGTGACATCAAGATAATATATATCCAAAATAAAATGCCAAATTTAAAGAAAACTAATACAAGTATTACTATAGAGTTTTAATAAATGAATCCAACCTCTCATAACTCTCGAAATAAAATACTTAAAAAAATTAAGATAAGAGTTAGACTCAATGTTACGACGACAACTAGAGATCTTGAAATTTAACACCTAAAGGGAATGTCATTGGGTTGAGTCGAGTAAGATTTTATATTCAACTATTAGAATTTTATTGAAAATATGGAGCATGCAATGAATAAAACTTTTAATTAAAAACAGAAAAAGAAAAATCAACCAGTGAGTAAAATGTGCCAAATGTCCACAAGAATGTGATATATACAAATAGGCCCCATAGAATCTCAGTGAACATGGAGTTACTTATGGGTTCTAGGCACACAATGTCATAGACATATATAACAAAGGTGAAATTCGGTGATCGCTAAAACCACGAAATAATATTCTAAACAAGTTTAGAGTTTTTTGCCCAAGGACATGACACAGTTAGCTACCTCATTACTCTAGTTAACAAAACAAATACATCCTCCAAAGGTTGACTGTGCATACAGAAAATATGACCCCTTCATGGGCCGATCAAACTTGGTTCACTCAACCAAGATGATCAATAAATTATGTGCATGCTCAAAATAAAATATGTTCAACAAAAACAGATATGGTAAAAACTGATAGTCCAGTCATTTTATATGAGAACACATATCAAAATAATTGTTTTGAAAACAATATCATGCTAAAATAACACCCCTACGTTAAATGGCTCACCAATAGCCAAGCAACGCTCAATTAAATAGGAATCCAATCGGTCCAAATTCTTTGCTAATTCGTTAGACCTATCAAAATATATGGATAACAATTAATTCTCCTCTCAAAATCCTTTTAAAAACTCATTGAAACCCATAACTGGGATAGGACCAACTAGTGGAATTTACAAAACAATCCTCACAAAAAAAATCAACTTTTTAAAATGGTTCGGACGTTCACAGATTTAACTCTAGACGTCCACTCTGCATGTTTTCCCCTTGGAACTATTTACCAAGAAGACTTTGCTCCTCGAAGGAACACATTTCTGCAAAATTTCTCATTTCTGCGGAAGTGTGCCTTTCACGCGTTTCTACGGACACAAGTGCAACCTACCTTGTGCAGACACATGTCCCCACATATACCCACTGATACGTTCGCTCGCTCCAGCAGACGAGAATGCTTCTGCCATAGCAAACGATCCCACGGAACCTCACTTTCGCAGACACGTGTCCTCCTATTACATTTGCGGATACACTCATTTCCACATTAAAACTCACAGAAACGTGCGAAGATATAACTTCTAATTTTAGTAATCCAACTAATAAGTTCTAACATCTCGAAATGCTCACAGACAACCACCCCAATTTTCCCTCCCTCAGCCACTGAGCTTCCTCGATGAAGCACTCACTCTTCTCTCTGTAAAATGGAAGTGCAGAGAGAAGGGGAGTGTTCAACCTTTAAAAAAAATGGAAGAGAGACCAAATGCTTTGAAGGAGGAGAGATACTCGGCAGAATTGATAAAGAATTCATTCTCAAATTCAATGGTGTTGAAAGGGGTGGGTCAGCCCATTGAAATCTTAAGCAGACGTTACAAATGAAATCTCCAGCCATAATTCAAAAACTATTATACATATTAGAAGACAAAATTAACATTAACTTAACAAATTAAGGTTTTGGATTGTTGATAAATTATCACTTCTCCATGCACGTGTAAAAACAACCATCGGTAAGGACTTGCAATTATTACTAACAGATCATGAACCTTGGAACATAAACATAGTTTCCAAAAGGTTTGTAGAATTTGTAAAAAGAATATAGTTGATGGAGCTGACTGCCAATGTGTTTATATGAAACATAATCTTACTAAAGCAATTTGAGGTTTGACTTGGGTGAATGTGTAGCGCAGATAACCGAGAATGAAAGAAACCAGCAAAGCATGAACGTGATAGGAGGAAGCTTTGAAGTAATGCAGTCTCAGCCATTTGACGTGAGAAACTATTTTCAAGTGAATGCACTGCAACCTGCCAATCAGGAGTATCCACGTCAAGACCACATGTCCCTTCAATTAGGGTAAAGTCAATAATGAATTTCTAAGCAGCTAATCTGATGAAGTTTCTCAAAGACTTGATTACGTTTTCTTCCAGATCATGAAGCCAAATGTATTAATGAATCCATGGATTATCCTTGCTTAAGTATTGGATGGATAACTCTAAGTTTCTGTGTTATAGCAATAAACTTTCTAAAACATATGAAACTATTAATAATGTTTTTGCTTGGGGTGTTCTAGACGTTCGAAAAATCACTTGTTCTTCTCCCGTTTTGCCTGTTGATTGCATCCAAGCAAGTTGTATGAATAATTTCATAGGTTTTTCTTTTCTTGATTGACAAAGTAGGAGTATCATGGTGGGTGTCAACTTAGTTTTCGATGTATTAATTGCTTTATCCATTCTCAATTTCTGAAATTGTGGTAATCTGATGCGAAATAACATGAAAATGAGTCATTCAAAATGAAATTGAAGATTGCTTTCATCATCTTAGTAAAAGGAAATACTGCATTTTTTTTTCAACATTGTAAAATTTACTAAGTATGCGAAAAACAACGAAATGTATACCGGAAACAATCTTTTATTGAGAAGTCGAAGCAAAACAAGAGAGAAAAACAAAAATGGAAGTGTGGTGGGGGTGATTTAGAAGTTTAAGCAAGAAGGTTGCTAATATCATAAGGGTAAGCATCAGAGGGATCAGCAGCCTTGTATGATCTTTGAGCTAAGAACTTGTTAATGGCCTCAGTTGGATGGAAATGGTCCCAAAAAACAAATTGATTCCGGTTAGGGCATGGGGCTTCTGAAGGGACACACTGTCCTACGTTGTTTGTTTTGCAACACCCATGAGTCCAATCTGTGAAACCTGCATAACATTGTCCAAATAAATGATACCCATTAGAGAAAACTTTGAGTACTCCAAGAATAGAGTCCATTAAAAGAGGAGTGGACATGTTGATCCTTCACAGGAACCCATTTGAAGATTAGCAATTTATTATTACCAAAACCCATTAAAGAGCAGGAAATTATGAACAAAACCCATGTTCTAGTAAAAAAGTATTCCAATAATCCCAAAAATTTGAAGTTTTTAGAACAGAAATTGATCTTTTCTTCAGACTCAATCATTGAATCTCATGATTGAAAAATGTGAATATTTTTGGTCGAGATTTGTTACCTCCAGCTCTAGGGTCACCAGAGTTTATTCCAGCAACGTTGATGAGTGTAACTTTTGCACCAGAAAGGTCATTATTGAGTTGATCGACCAGAGATTTAAGCTTAGCATCGAAAAGGAAAACAGCGTTGTTCATTTCATCAACACATCCACTCGTCAAACCATGCGACTGAAGCGCATCTGGCGTACACCCTATGCCTCCCACGCCAAACAATGCAATTTTCCTCGCCCCATAATCATACAAACGCTGCGGAAATCAGAATTAGAATTCACGTTCATGCAACGTAGAACAATCCACTAGAATAATCAAAAGATTAAAAGCTGCAAGAAACACGTAAAAAAATAGGTCTGTTTATACCCTGATTTGCTGAGCATATTGATCAGAAAGAGCTTGGGCGTATTGGTCTGGGGAGTATCTACTGCTTGTTCCGTATTCGGGCTTGAAATAATTGTTGATGTAATCATTACTACCCAATCCAACTGTATACAAGCAACTGTTTAGATGTCCTGCAGCTCCGCCGCCCATTTCAGACGTGATGCGCGCGACTACCACTCCATGATTGTCGAGCTGACTATCGAAGCTGATATGAACTCCCTGCATGCCACATCAGAAACCCTCAAATCCATTTTCTCCGTAGAAAATAACGAACTAAATCATGGGTTAAATTAATGATTATCATGTTATAACATTTTGATATTATTAAGAACATGGTTTTGTTTGTATACCAGAGCCTGTCCAGATTCTGCACGAATGCCTGATGAAGCAGATGCATAGTTAACACCCTGATCTACGCCCGAAGTAGCAGAACTTGCGTAGGACGGAATTAAATTTTCAAAACCCAGAAGCTGACCTACAATTATTCAGACAAAATAAAAAATAAGATATATATCCATTCATGAAATGTCATTGCTGCTATCTTCCGATCAGAGAGAGAGAGAGACCGATGACATCGACGTAGGTAAGGCCATTGGTAAATCTTCCGGTGGCTGTGCTGCCCGGAAAGTCGACTCCATAGGGTGCATAGTTCGATCTAGCTTGGGTCGCAAGCAAGTTGTTATTGCCATTATCAGCCAAAGAGTCTCCGAATATGAAGTAACAAGGCACTTGTGAACCTCCATGGACAAAATCTTCCATTCTCAATAACATTACCAAGACCAACGTTACAGCCAATTTCAGAGCCATAATGGAAAAAAAAAAGGCAAAATAGTAAAAACCCAGAAAGTAGGAGAAGGAGAAGAGAGTTGCAGAAAATGCAGACTAGATGAACACTTATATAGACAATAAAACGGCTATGATCGAGGAACTAATAAATTTAAATCTATCTATTTAAGTAAAGTAAGGAAAGGTAATTTGAATGTTGATGATAGGAAAGAAAAACAATGATTTTATTTTCTAATATGACAAGAACAAAAATAGAAAAAACACAAAACAGGATAATGACTGAATGGCGCAAATTTGATAAAAAAAATCAATTGGAGAGGACCCTTTTGTCGAACAAATTTCAATTGTTCGACCAAACATAGTATTGTCTTCCTAGAAAATCTAATCCCTTTGTGTCCAACCTCCAACGTTACCAAAGTGGCAAGAATGTTGCATGCAACAATGTCTGAATAATACTGAAATCAGGTTAGTACAAAAGAATCTTAGATCACAGCATTAATTTCCATACCAATATTTATTTTTAATTATTCAGCACTTTCCTTTCAGGAGTTCGTCCAATCAATCACCCGCGTATCCCCTCAATCTTATCCACATCAAAATCACTACCCAAGAAATTAGTTGGAGAGAGTTTGTCGACCCATCGAAACTTTTTCTCCGTCGACAGAGTTTGAATTGATAATAATTGGCGAATTATGCTGTGAGTGTAGCTGCCTTGAATTAGCATTTCTATCGTCAATTAAGATCTCCCAAATATGCTTCAACCAGTGCAAGATCGTGTACTTTTTCGTTTTTGTGTAATTACTTGGTTACAAGAGGAGAGTGTGTGACAAGTAGTTGAATTGGATGGATGTTGTGTGTAAAACTAAATTTTTATTTGATCGCGCCAATCAAAATTTTTTTAATTAATTAAATTAGCATTTATCAGCTTTGAATACGTTTTAAGATCCTTTGAAAATGTATTTAATTGTCATTAAGAATTAATTACGAGATTGGTTACGCTTAGGTTCGTTAATTAGAATATAAATGTAATTATAAGGAAATAATATTGCCGATAAGTTTTTGGATAATTCGTTCGATGGTATTTAAATTTCCAACAAATCATGTTCCCTTAAATAAATATTTATGTTATTATATTATAAATAATTTTATATTATTTATAGTTTAATAATATAATAATATCCTTGATGCAATTACTAATGGGTTTTTTAGTGTTCCTTTATTTTAAAGAATAATGCCATTAGTGTCGCAGCTTTGAATTAGTATTTTATTACTAAATAGCTTTTCTCTTAAATTTTATTACTTAATAGCGGAACATTTAAATATTAGTTACAACCAAAGCCCAACAAACATGAACTTATTAGATCTAACAAGTGATATCATATAGTAAAATAAATAATTCAAAATAAAAAATTGTGCAAAAATTAAGAATAGAGATTACAGTCATCCAAATAAAATATACCTCACAAAAATCTCTCAAGGGAGAATACTAAAATAAAACTTCGTCAGATCTAAACTTAACTTGGCAGCTGAAAGTCCAACTGATAAAATCCTAAAAAGTGTCATTAGAGTGAATTGACTAAACTCAATAGGGATTATGTTTTTAAAGAAAAATTTAATTAAAATGTTGTTTAAGCATGCATGAATTTAAAACTCACGTTTTATAAATGCCTTTAAGAAAAATGTGTACAAAAGGTATGTGTATAAAATCACTCACTAATATGTGGTACGTAATTAAAATAAGTCTTTGTTGTACAAATTAAAAATCACAGTGAAAATGGAGTCACTCAAGGATTCCGGGCACACTATGACATAGACATATAACAGAATAAAGACGATGCTCGACGATCGCAAAAGCCAAAGAAATACTTTGATCAGGTTTAAGGATTCACAACCCAAGGACACAACACATACAGTTGTCCTATTACCTATTTTCACTTTAGGGATTCGAATCCAAAGACGTGTCACACATCCCCTATTACTCATTTCACAACAAACAAATACATTGCGCACGATAGAATGTGTGAAAATAAAACAAACCCCAAACTAGGTCGATCTAACTTGGTTCGCACGACCAAGTTGATCCAGAAATATTTAAATGCATGCTTAATTAAAACATGTACAATGAAAATAAAATATAATATAAAATCTGACGATCATGAAATGGACACGTCGTTTTAATATGAGATAAATCTCAAAATAATTATTTTAATAAATTTATGCAAATGCAGTGTATAAAATAAATCTCTATCTTGAAGTGGGCTTACACTGACTAAATCTCAATAATTCAAATAGCCCAAATTCAGCGATCCATAGGCTTTTATTTAATAAATGGGTACTTATTCAAAATTTAAGGTATTAATTTATAGGTCAAATTTTAGAAATTAAAATGTATAATTATCATTTAAATCAATTCAAATTTGATTGGATAAAATAACTAAAAGTTCTAGCTCAAAATAGGCCAAAACAACCCAAAAACATATCCAAAATAGGCTTGGATCGTGGCCCAATATGGCCTTAGTCTTTTGGCCATTTGGTCCAGCCTAGATTGCATGCCCAGGCCGCAACAGATCGCAGCCCACAGCCCAGACCCTATGGGTGTGGTTTGCGATCTACGCAGAAGGGGATCTCATCTCCTTTGACGACGACTCTTTGCAGCAGACAAACCCAACTCAGGGCGAGACTCCCTGTCTTGGCCAATCGTCCATTGACCGAAGTCGATGGGTCTAGCACAATGTGTATCATGGCTCAGCGCTTTCTGAGTTGTTGTCTGATGTTTCTTCACCGACGGAAATTCGCGCAATAGAATCGTAGGATTTTATCCAATTATTCAACCTTAACAATCCATATCATCACACAATAATCCAATTCCAACACTAGAAAAACAAAGATACACCGAAGGTAAAAATTGGGTTTTTAATACCTTTTCAAACCAATGATTTTCGATTACAGGGATTACTGATCTCTCATGAAAGTTTAGACCAACACCAAGACAACGGACTCATCATCCTCTAAAGTTGCTTTAAACCAAAACCCAATTCCTTCGAGCAAACAATGATTTAAAATAGAATGCCAAGCATAAATCTATCTTTACAGAGTTGGAAGATAACTCACTCACTGTGGCTAATTTTCGAAACCAAACTATGTTTCGAATTGTCAAGAGCAAGAGGATGGCCGTCGGTGATTAATGCTAGAGGGAAATGAAAAACTCTTGCATGCTCTAGCACGTCGATGGAGAAGAATTGGCATTTATCAAATTGGAGGGAGAGGATTAGGAGGAAATCTCTCTTCCTCTTGCAATGCATGCCCGTGATCTTCCATTTGGGGAAAACGTTTCCAAATACATTTTCCCCAACTTAGTATAATTTTTTTTTTTGATTAGGCTCTTTGGGCCAGATATTACATTCTCTCCTACTTAAGAAATTTTGTCCCCAAAATTTAGAACAATCTTGAGAGTATTATTAAATACATGGGAGTACTTAGCCATCATCACAGATTCAATTCCCCAAGTGGCTTTTCTTTAACTATGGTTCTTCCGCTACACTCGAACCAAAGGTATTTTCTGATAACGCAGAATTCTGTTTCCACAGCCCATAATTCTCTCATATTCTTCTTCATAAGATACATATTCTTGAATAAGAATCTCATACTAAGAATCAACATGCGAATAATCAAGAATGTACCTCCTTAGCATAGAAACATGCAAGACATGTGAACATAATTAAGTTGTGGCGATAACTCTAATCGATAAGCCACTTAATCAAATCACTCAGTAATCCAAAAAGACCTATATATCTTTGACCTAACTTTCCTTTCACACCAAAATGACTAATACCTCGATGAGGTTGAACTTAAAAAATACAAAATTATTGACCTCAAATTCCACTTTCTTCCGCCAAAGGTCTGCATAACTTTCATGCCAACTTTGAATAGAACCCAATCGTTCCTTAATCACTTGAAATTTCTCAGTTGACTCTTGAATCTAATCAAGCCTGAGAGTGACACGCTCCTCAGTCTCAGCCCAACATAAAGGTGATTTACACAGTTTTCCATACAAAACTTCATATGGTAATACACCATTATTGATCTGATAGTTGTCGTTATACACAAACTCCACCAAGGACAAATAACTTGTCCAACTATCACGAAAATCCAAAATACAAAATCTCAACATATTCTCAAGAATCTCGATCATACGCTCAAACTCTCTATTTGTTTGAGGGTGAGGTATCGTACTCAAGTTAAGCTATGTGCCCAAAGCTTTCTGAATGACTTTACAAAGTTTCGACGTGAATCTCTGATCCCTATCAGAAACAATACTCAAGGGAATACCATGAAGACATATGATGTTCTCGATATACAACTTACTTTAATTCTTCAAAGAGAAACCTATTCTGATTGGAATAAAATGTTCAGATTTTGTCAATCTATCAACAATCACCCACACCACGTCAAATTTCTATATTAACCTAGGCAAACTGGTCATGAAATCGATGGTAATCTTGTCTCATTTCCACTTAGGTATAAGCTAAGCTGCAGCAACACAACTAATCTCTGATGTTTAGCCTTACTCTGCAGACAAGTCAAACACCTCAAAACATACTCAGCTACATCTCGTTTCATTCTAACCCACCAATACTAATGCTCTATATTAGGATACACTTTCGTACTACCAAGATGAATGACAAATCTGAACTTATGACCTACTGTTAAAACTGTTTGCCTCAAATCCAAATCATTGGAGATAACAACTTGATTCATAAAGATTAGGAATCCATCATAACTGGTCTCCCAACTGTCAAACTACTCACCAGCTTGAATCTAACCAAATCTTTCTTTCAACTTATTAACACAACTCCTGCAAGTCTTTCACACGTTGCAAAAGTATAAGGTCGCTACTAAATTAAAAACTTGAATTAAATGACTATCCTCCTGGTACTATAACTCATAATTTCCAATAAGAAAACATCTCATCCAATCATCCAAAACAACACAAGAAAGAGATCTTTGAGGATAACGACTTAAGACATCAACTACAACATTAACTTTTCTAGGATGATATTCCAAAGTAAAATCATAATTTTCCATATACTCAACCCAACTGTGTTGTCGGAAATTTAAATCACAATGCAAGAACAGATACTTTAAACTTTTGTGATACAAAAATATCTCAAATTTAGCATTATACAAATAGCTCCACCAAATCTTTAAGGTGAAAATAATAATTGCAAGCTTCAAATCGTGAATAGAGTAATTCTATTCATACTTCTTTAACTGCTTAAATGGATAAGCTATATCTTTATCCTGTTGTATCAAAATGTAGCCCAAACCCACTCTTCATGCATCAATATAAACAGCATAAGACAAACACTCATAAGGTACTGCTAAAATCGAGCTGTAGTCAAACTTTGTTTCAATTCATCAAAAGTGGTCTAACACTTTTCATTCTAAATAGAATTCACATCCTTACTGGTCAATAATGTTAATGAAATAACAACAAAAGAAAAATTCTGCACAGATAAAATATAATAATCAGCCAAACCCAAGAAGCTACGCACTCCAATAACATTTTTGGGTGGCTTCCAATCGAACATGACTTCAATCTTAGCCAGATCAACAGAAACACCATTTTGAGAAATAACATGGCCAAGAAATTTCACTTCAGTAATTCAAAAATTGTACTTTTCATGCTTTGTATATAGCTGATGCTCCTTCAGTGTCAATTCAAACGGGAGCACCATAAATTCAAAATGTCCATAACGAATCCGAAAAGATGTTTTCAGAATATCATCTTCTCGTATTCTCATTTGATAATAACAATATTTTCAAATCAATCTTCGAGAAGTACATAGATCCTCCAAGTTGATCAATTAAGTCATTAATCTGCAGAAATAGATACTCGTTCTTAATTACCACAAGATTCAAATTTCGATAATCAATGCATAGACGAAACAAACTATCCTGCTTCTTTGCAAACAAAACGAGTGCACCCTATAGTGAAATACTATTTCAAATAAACTATTTTTGCAACAAATCATTCAACTGAACACTCAGTTCATTCAATTCAGTACGAGCCATGTGGTATGGAGAAATCAAAATTTGAGTAGTGTTGGGCATCAAATCAATGTAAAAATCAATCTCGCGGTCGGGTGGCAAGCCAAGTAGATCCTTAGCAAAAACATTAGGGTAAAAACAAACTGCTGATAAAGCTGTAACGACCCGGATTTTTCTTACTTCGAAAATCGTGTGAAATTAAAAACCTTTCTTTCCTTTTACAAAACAGCAAAAAATCTCTTATTTAAAACTTCTTTAAAGTGTTATAAGAGTTCCTTTCTAAAAAGTCGGATCGTTAAAAATCATTTTTCTTAAACTCATTATAAGCAGCAGAAAACTATAATTATAAAATACTTTTTCTCAAAGCATAGCGGAATCATAAATAGTTCATTGAACAGACTATTATGTGTTAATTACAAAACTCTTTTCTCTTTCATCAGCTACTCATTCATCTATTATCTTGCGTGTACCTACACCACAAGCACACTGTGAGCCTAAGGCCCAATAAGAAATGAGATATACAATATGATATATTCCTCTAACTCATTATGTCAGAATGGGTCCACCCCAAACCGTTCTTTTCTTTATGTTTTGCTCATTCATTACTCGTACATCGAGTTGGGATATTGGAGGAATCCGTGGTGGAGAGAGTAGTCTCTTGTCCGTTTCTAACCACTTAGGGTAGACAGTCTCTCACAACCCGACAAGGGAAGGGCATCATTCTTTTAGTCTACCTGGTTAGATCCGAACTACCCTTCCATTCTCCAAATTCCCCTTTTTCCTTCTTTCATTTATTTTCTTTATTCAATTTTCTCTTGTAAATGCATATGAGTACCCTCTCCGACGGGGTATTTCCTATTTATTTCTGTTATCATGGTGCATGTCAATGCGAACAATAATTACAATGACATCAATATTGCAGAAATGAAATGAACCCAACTAAATTAAATACAAGCAACACAACAAAATATTAGGAAATTGAGCTAACATGTGATAGCAATTATCATGAAATAAAAGTACAAAAATAAAATAGGATATATGATAAAAGAACTATACTGCTGTAAATCATAGAATCATATCTAGAACTATCTAATACAACCTAACAATTCATCTTGTTATTAGTCCAAAGTTCAACGTGGATTGCAAAGCGTTATTTGACTATAGCAGTTAATCGTAAACGGAAAACATGCTATTTAATCGATAACACAAATAACTTCAAAAGTAAAACATGGTTTGTTAACAATATTTCTAAAAAGGATTAACAACTTATGCATATTCACATAAATGAAATAGTTCATAATGAAGATTAACTAAACAGGCTCATATCAAGGAAAACATCAATATTTAGCAAGTAGTAAGGAAACAGTGATAGGTTAATACAATACAGTGAGACTATCAAACAATGAGCATGATAAATGTTTAGCACATTCAAAGGAAACAACCAATAATTAGTGACTAACAGAGAATTAATGTCTACAACTACTAACAGAGAGTTATTTATACAAAAGTAACTAAGGGTTTAGCTAACAACTTATTCGTACTTAACATGTCGTAAAGCATTTCATAGTTGAGTAGTTCATATCATAGAGTTCATAGTAGAAACTATATTTTTAACAAGAAACATCATCTCTTTCTCGACAAAACTATGTATCGATTTATAGGAAGGAAAACACAGAACAATAACATTGAAGACAAACAGACACTGCTTATGGGTAGGGCCTCCACTGGCCAACGACTCTACCCAATTCTTACCTCAGTTTGCTAATCGTGTAAGAATTCCTATACTAGAAGAAAATGTTGTAGTGAGTAGTCCACCGAACCTCGCTCTCCAGTTCATGAACCTCACACCCAATGCACAACGTATCACTTCACAGAGCACACACTTCTCACAACTCAACTCTCACAAACACTCCCACTTCAGAGGATTCACTAACGCACGGAGAAGAGAAAAACGTAGAGAATGACTCAGGCTGGACACTTAATACACAAAGCTTACTTGGAGAAGTGACGGTTGCTCACCCACCGGAATGGGAAGGGGTGTCCAAGCGTGGGAGAGTTGCTTCCATGTTGGCTGAGTGGGAAATAAATGCCTAAACAATAAAAGCGCTCGTATATTTAAGATAGATTTTTTGCAGACTCGTGCGATTTTTGTGAAGGGAAGGTGTTTGCGCCTCAACCGCATGTCATTTGAATTTGACATTCTCCCTTCAGAATAGCAATTTCAGTTGAGGGAAGGCGTCTGCACCTTTGACTGCATTCGACTGAAAAGTTGACAAAATTGGACAAATTCAAACTCTCCTAGACCGTACTTGATCGAAAACTCACATTGCAGACAGGGTACGATTTTGGACGTGAAATGTCATCCCAGCCTCGTCCGAAAATGCAAGGGATGACTCGAGACACTTTTCGGATGCAAAATCATAACCTCAAGTCGACCGTGGGTCGACTGAAAACTGAAATATACCTTTTTCCTTCAAAAATTTAATACTTTAATCACTCCATAATATTTTCCCCAATTTATATGGCATTAATCAACAACATACAACCGTACAATATAACACATTAATTATTTCAAATTCCTTACATTATATACATGGGAAAATATTATCGTGATTTTACAAAAGCAGAATCCTGCCTGACCGTAACATGGTCATCGCTAAAAGTAAAAATACTTCCATATAGCTCCAATCTCCTCCGACTACCCAAACAGGCTAGCAAAACATGATTAATGGAAAACTGAAATGTATTACATAGATGTACTAGGATCTTTGCATTTTACAACGTAAGGGTAATATTTCTCCGATAATAGTAAATCTTAGCTTTGTATAAGCTCAACCAATTCATATCTAGGATTACATCAAACAAATCTATAGGTATAACTATCAGATCAACCAATAATTTATATCCGCCAAATATAAGGGTAGCAGATTGAACAACAAGACACGTTTCATATCTCTTATTCAGGGGAAACTCAAAATCATGGAATATCTAGCTTTTCTACAGTCCACTCTCATTATCCAAATCATGATAAACACTAGTCATATCCTGGTAATGACCAGCACTACAATAGTTGTTTCTAAATACTGCCTCAAACTGAGACCATATCATCATATCTAGTGTAAATCCAATTTAAGAGACTCCCATGTTACTTCAGCCATCTTTTCAAAATCAAAGGTTGTAAACCCAACCCAATACTCCGATGGAACTCCAATAGTGGTCAAATTCCTTTTGCATCGCCCTTAACAAATTTTCAACACTCTAAGGGTCAACTCTACCACTAAATACTAGCTTTTAAATGTTTTTATAATCTCATCATATGTGGTTTTAATACAAACTACTTTCATAGAATTCTCTATTGAAGTCATCATTTCACTTGGATAACTCTAAACTTTCGTCCAAATATTCCCAAATACTACGCAGAAACTTACACTAATGTCGAATTCTACAATACAAAGGCTAATTAGAAGTCTTTACCAACAGTTTTTGAATCAGTCTTCAAACGCAAGGTTCGAACTTAGACTAACAAATTTCAAATACGAAAGAGTAAGCATTGAATTTTGGAAGGAAATTGGGGGGCTTTGGATTTCTTTCTATGATACGTTTCTTAAGTTTAAACTTCACAGGCCCACACATATAACCCAGAAGAGTTCGCAGACTCATAGGTTCAGTAAGGTTGTTTCTAATCATTCACAAAGTGTACTCTTCATCACTTCTAATTAAATTCGGACAGCTCCAAATTACCAGTGTCCAATTAGAGAAATGTCTTCATCCATTAGCGGACAATCTCAAGATGTCTTTTTAACAGCACTTTAACACAAATTAATTTTTGTACTTTGTTCTTAGACACAATGTTTGTAAATCCTTGTATATTACTATACTATCGATTATATAGATATCACTTTTCAAGATTGAATCTGGCTCTGATACCAAAAATACTGTCATGACCCACAAGGAACCCGAGACGGAATGGGGAACGACCCTGCCCGAAGGACCAAATTGCCCAACCATTTTTCTCTTAAATTTTATTAATTAATAGCGAAAGACTTAAATATTAGTTATAGTCAAGGCCCAACAAACATGGGCTTATCAGATCCAACAAGTGATGTCAGATAGTAAAGCAATATAATCTAAAATGAAATAACTGTGCAAAAATTAAGAATACAGATTACAGTCATTTAAATAAAATATACCTCACAAAAATCTCTCAAGGGAGAATACTAAAATAAAAATAAAACTTTGTTGGATCTAAACATGACTTGGCAACTGGAAGTCTAACTGATAAAATCCTAAAAAGTGTCATTTGGGTGAGTTGACTAAACTCAATAGGGATTATGTTTTTTAAGAAAAATTTAATTAAAATGATGTTCAAGCATGCATGAATTTAAAACTCACGTTTTATAAATTCCTTTAAGAAAAAGTATACAAAAGGGCATGTGTATGAAATCACCCACTAATATGTGGTACGTAATTAAAATAAGTCTTTGTTGTACAAATTAAAAATCATAGTGAAAATGGAGTCACTCACGGACTCTGGGTACACCATGCCATAAACATATAACAGAATAAAGGCGATGTTCGGCGATCACAAAAGCCAAAGAGTACCCTAATCATGTTTAGGGATTTGCAACCCAAGAACACGACACATACAACTGTCCTATTACCTATTTTTACTTTAGAGATTCGAACCCAAGGACATGTCACGCATCCCCTATTTCCCATTTCACATCAAACAAATACATTCCACACAGTACAATGTGTGAAATAAAACGGACCCCAAACCGAGTCGATAAAACTTGATTCGCACGACCAAGTTGATCCAGAAATATTTAAATACATGCTTAATTAAAATGTGTACAGTGAAAATAAATTATAATTTAAAATCTGATGATCATGAAATGGACACGTCGTTTTAATATAAGATAAATTTCAAAATAATTATTTTAATAAAGTTATGCAAATGCAGCGCATAAAATAAATCTCTACCTCGTAGTGGGCTTACACTGAATAAATCTCAATAATTCAAATAGCCCAAATTCAGTAGCCCATAGCCTTTTATTTAATAATTAGGTACCTATTCAAAATTTAAGGTATTAATTTATAAGTCAAATTTTATGAATTAAATTGTCTAATTATTATTTAAAATAAATATAAATTTGATTGGATAAAATAACCAAAAGTTCTAGCTCAAAATAGGCCAAAACCCAAAAAACATATCCAAAATAAGCTTGGACCACAGCTCAATATGGCCTTGGTCTTTTGGTTATTTGGTCGAGGCTTTAAGCCCAGACCGCATGCCCAAGCCGCAACAAATCATAGTCCACTACCTGGACCCTATGGGTGTGGTTTGCGATCTGCGTAGAAGGGGATCACTTCTCTTTCAACGACGATTCTTCACAGTAGATGGACTCGACTCTGGGCGAGACTCCCTGTCTTGGCCAGTCGTCCACTGACCGAAGTCGATGGGTCCAACACAACGCGTATCATGGCTCAGCGCTTGCTGAGTCGTTGTCTAACGTTTCTTCACCAATGGAAATTCGCGCAACAGAATCGTTGGATTTTATCCAATTATTCAACCTTAACAATCCAGATCATCACACAATAATCCAATTCCAACACCAGAAAAACAGAGCTACACCTAAGGTAAAAATTGGGTTTTTAATACCTTTTTAAACCAATAATTTCTCATTACAGGGATTATTGATCTCTCTTGAAAGCTTCGACCAACACCAAGACAACTGACTCATCATCCTCTGAAGTTGCTTTAAACCAAAACCCAATTCCTTCGAGCAAACAATGATTTAAAATAGAATCCCAAGCATAAATCTAGCTTTATAGAATTGGAAGATAACTCACTCACCGTGGCTAATTTTCGACACCAAACTACGTTCTGAATTGCCGAGAGCAAGAGGATGGCCGTCAGTGATTGAGGCCAGAAGGAAATGAAAAACTCTTGCATGCTCCAATGTGTCACTGAAGAAGAATTGGCATTTATCAAACTAGAGGGAGAGGATTTGGGAGGAAATCTCTCTTCCTCCCAGAATGCACGCCCATGATCTCCCATTCGAGGAAAATGTTTCCAAATACGTTTTCCCCAACTTAATTAAATTTTTTTTGATTGGGCCCTTTGGGCCAGATATTACAGGTAGAATTAAGAAGACGAAGTTTAGTGAAAATGAGCAAACCCTCATGAAAAAAGCCATTGATGATGTCATCGACAACAAACATGAGTTTTCTAGTGGTGGACTACTAGAACAACTAGAAATGTTAAAAAAATTTAAATGCCCAGAAGTTGTGCAAAGACAATATACTATGCAAGTGCATATGTCACAATCAAATAATAATTATAAGTAAAAGTCGATTCCACGAGTTATCATAATTTAAATCTAAGTAAAACAAGAAGTTTAAAAGTGGGAATTAATTTAGAATCTTGAATTTGAGTGTTGATTAAATAATTAAATTAGAGAAGAAATTCAAACAATGGAAGCCTGAGTTATATTCGATTTCCCTTTTCATGTGAATATTATTACAAATGTTATGAATATGTTGCAACAAAACAAATTAGATAATATAGAATTTTCATTCTCATACAAGACTCGCTATAGTTACTTCATTAATTCTTATAATATTTTTTTCTTGCTTATGAAAGACAAATATCGTACAGAATTCACTTAAAAACAATTCTAAATAAGTCATATGATTCAAACAAAATGATATGTAAATATTTGAAATTAACAACATAGCATATATGAAGTCAATATTTTCACACAATTCAATATTAGTCGGAATTCCTATTTATCGTTAAGTATAATAAGAATCCAAATATTTATCCATGTCTTTCAAACAATGAATAAAATAAAATTAAAAATATATTGAATTATCTAACTTGTTGAAGCAACAAAACACAACAAAAGTAAGAGTTTCACATAATCAAGTACTCTCTTCTCTTAATCACTTGAAACTTAGTCAATAAAAGAAAAAAAAATTATCCTATTCATAAAAATCAGCATATCGAAAATAAGAAAAATATAAATAATCTTCTATTTCAGTGCGATGCAGCAAATTTTGTGACCAAAATGGTTGGTGTGAAGAACTTAAAATGACACTCTAAAATTGAGGAATGAATAGCTCTATCATTGAACTTCCTTAGATGTCTATAGCAGGAAGAATCAGCTATGTTCCTATTCTAAATCCTCGCCTGATGGGTTTCCTCATTTCTCCCTCTAGAAAACTTCTTTTCTTTCTTCGAACATATCATGACATCAACAATAACAATATAGGTGATACTCGGTGATCGCAATAGCCACAAACGACCCTGATTAGATTTATCATTTTGTGCCCAGGGACATGACATATACAACTATCTCATTACTCTAGTTAACAATAAAAAATAAACACATTCTTTAACAATCAAATGTGTATAAAGGAAGTTATGAACCAAGCTGTTCAGAAACATTAAATATGCATGCTCATACTTAGATATGTCAAGTGAAAATATAATAGATAATATGAAAAATAGACGAGCCATCAAATGATCACGTTGTTGGACCAATGCTGGCCTAATGAGGGAGTAGGGGAGAGGGAATTAGGCTAGTTAACTTTTTCGTGCAATATTAAGATTATATTCCTTAAGTGATTTAATACTAATATACAATCAACACATTCATAAGAGTAAAGAGATAATAGAAGAGAAATGCAAATAATTTGTTCATGCTGTTCGGCAAACCTGGCTATATCTGCTTTCCAAGTTTCCTACTTGGAGATCCTTTGTAACGACTAGGTTTTTTTTTCTTAAAACGTGGCATTTTTAGAAAACGCTTAAATTTAAAACTTTTATTTTCTCTAATCTTTTCAAACAATTGCATAACATAAGACTTTTCTTTCTTAAATCCATTTAAACAGATGTGTAGTGGAAAACTTTTCATTTATAAAACCATTTAAAAGCGATAACAAAATCCTCTTCATAAAATATTTACAATTTAAATATTTTACAAACCATTTCTCTTTAAATCTATTAGTCTAGCCAGCCATAAGATCCATGCGTGCAAATCCTACATCAGCTGCTCCTTAACTTGTTCTCACATGTACCTACATCACAAGACTTAAACTATCAGCCTAAGGCTCAATAAGTGATATAAAATAAAACATGTATATGCTATGTAGCCTTTAAAACAATGTAGTCTCTATTTTTGTCTTCGTTTTTGTTTCCTTTACTATTATTTTGATCTTGACTTTATTTTATCTTGAGGCATTAGAGATGTATAAACTTGAAGAGGAAGAGCATCCAACTCAACCTCACACCTCATCACATCTATTTAGGTTTCTTTTTTATATATATCGAGCTTTATCTATCAGTCCACAAAAACGTCTATTTACTTTTTCTCACATTTCGTTTCCGTTTTCATTTCCTTTTCAAAACATATGCTGAAAATCATTTTCGTAACACTTTGAAAACCATGATGCTTGCAACACTCGTGAATGCATACAGTTCTATATCCTCATCAAAACATGATCAGTATCAAAATCTTATGATCTTCGAGCATGATCAATCTCATTATCATTATCTTTAACTTAAAACTAATAAACACATCATTAAAAGAACCTAATTCTAATAAACACAATATCAAACAATAATACACCATCAGGACATGATCACAATCTATTACATCTAGTAAATGCAGTAAATATAGGCATCATACAAATCCTAACTCTTGCGATGTAGGGCCTTAAAGACCAAAACACATACAATATCACTTACTTGTTGCCTTTAGGGAGTTTAGCACTTTACTCTTCTTCTTGAAGACACCTTCAAAAATCGTTAAATAGCCAATCATTAATAATCATAGATGAGCAACCTTATTTCTAGAGTTCACTATCCTCAACTATTTTGATATCGTCATCTAATTTCATAACCCAAATCCTCAATTGAATAACAACAGAGCCTAGAACAAACCCAAAGCATTAATCAAAACAACGGCAAAATACCAATAACCTTCTTTTTAACTATTCGGCAAGATATTATTGTGTGAATAATTCAACAGAGAACTTCATATATTCTTCATCATTCAACTCGTCACAGTCAACAATAATTCATAGAACATCCAGTTTCCCAACCTAACAGAAAAGACAGTAGCTAAAACGTCTATCAACAACAGAGTACATAATTTAACAGAGATCACAGTTTTCACTATCAATAATAAATCACGGAGAGAATATATCCCAAAATATTCTTCAACAAAATCCATCATTAGAGAACTATTTCTAAGTAACCAAGCACATTTCATCACAGAGAGCATTACTAACATTCTTCACTATTTTATCTTATACAATTATTCCTATAAAATCCATAAACAGAGAAGGAAATCTTTACTAGAGAGCACTCTAGATGACCCAAGACTTCCCCTGCTTCTTTCTTTTTCCCTGTTTCTCTCAACCTCCCTCAGCCTCTTTCACTCTCTCTTTTTTCCTTTGTTTCTCTTTCTTTCTCTTCCTCTCATTTATTCCCTCTTCTTCCTCAGCTTCTCACTAGGAGCTCTCTG
The DNA here is from genome assembly GCA_022433065.1 of Begonia loranthoides. Classification (NCBI taxonomy): domain Eukaryota; kingdom Viridiplantae; phylum Streptophyta; class Magnoliopsida; order Cucurbitales; family Begoniaceae; genus Begonia; species Begonia loranthoides. Next base: position 31,809,179 of record CM039481.1, read on the forward strand.
TTGTTCATTCTCTGTCGCACTCTCAACTTCTCTTCCTTCTCACTCTGTCTCTCTTTTCTCTTTTTCTTCATCAGAAGCTTCCCATATACGTGCTTCATTCATCCCCATAAATCTCACCTAACACTCCTCTAGCATCACCATCTGTAAAGGAGACACACGTGGGGAATTTACAAAATTCATCACCTCGGGAATACAAATTTTACTGGAAGTCATGTGGAACCAGTTGAGTAACCCAAGATATCATCGACACGCTTCATTCATCCCCATAAATCTCACCTAATATTCCTCCAACATTGCCATTTGTAAAGGAGACACACATGGAGAATCCACAGAATTTGTCGCCTCGGGATTACAAATTTTATTGGAAGTCATGTGGAACCAATCGAGTAGCCGGTCGAATAACCCAAGCCATCATCGACCACATGAATGTTTAAAAACTCACATTTTTTGAATACTCAGTGGGACCATCGATCAACGATCGACAGCCACAGAAGAATACCGGTTGATCCCTTGATCGATAGATATAATGTCAAAACCCAATATGCCGTGAGACCAGCTGATCGCGCACCTTTCCTCCAGGGTCGATCTGTGATCAGCAGCTCCAACATAGTAACGTCGCCTCTGTACTATTTTCTGGTCGACCAAATCTTTGCTGCTCAACCGCTTCGTCGATTGCAGAACTAAGAAGCAATCTATAATATATTTTGGTCAATCTTCTCGACCTCATTCATGACCGCTTGCTTGACCGCAAAACCTGGGAGCACTCTATAATGTTTAGCGGTCAACCATTTGGTTGATGGATTCTTTCATTGTCGACCGAATCCTTCTTTTACTCACACCGATTGATCATTTGATCAGCCCCTCCCACACACTTCTCCACTTTAACACTCCCTTCATTAATTTAACAACTTCCTTCACTAATTTAAAAATCTTTAACAATAACTCACAAATTATCTCCTTAATCATATAATAAATCTTCAACCCTCATTCCAATAATCGATACCCATTATACCCAAAATTATTACGTTTACCAAAAGTATTTTTGGGGTATTACATTCCTCCCTCCTTAATTGAATTTCGTCCTCAAAATTAGCTCAACATAATCACTTCCTTGATCTAACGACCAAAATAACCACTGACCTTCATAGCATAACAGTACCCGAAACAACTTCTTGCATTATACTTTTACACAAAACTTCCAAAGGATTTCATTATCTCCACTACTACAAAATATAATGACTTAGAAAAACACTAACTTACATCTAGGTCATTTAATTGTCATCTACATTTGCTGCTAGAGAAAAGTTTGTGTCTAAATTTCCTTCCTTTCATTAGATAATGTGTAGCAGATTTTTGCAATTTGACCAACTTTATTGCATCTAAAGCATCTCCTAGACCCAGCTATACACCTACCTCATCCATATACCATTATATCGAAGGAGAAAATTTACATAAACTGTACTCAAATTATACTCTTAGCGCCTTTATTTACCAAAAATACCGACTCCGCTGACAATTCCACAAAATACGTACATTACATATTGTATCTAGTCCTATTTCACTCATTATGTTCCCATAGATTCACTCTTCATTTGCACTCTTCACGATAGAAAATACACGTGGTGCCACCATTTTCTATTTCATAAGCCAAAATCGGACAATCATTGGCAAAATTACCACTCTCATCACACTTAAAACACCGCTTCAAACCCACAACACATCTTCCGAATTGATTTCTTTCACACATTTAACCCAGCTTAACTCTTGAAGATGTAGCATTTTCTCTTTGGAATGATGTGTCTCCTTGAATACATTTCTCATTTCCTTGTGACTAACCTTCAATGAAAGGCTTCCTTGATCCCCTTTTCTCTAGTTGGCCTTCCATCAACCGTTGGGATTGCATTTCCTTTACCATTTTCTTATTACTCTCCCTAAACTTCATGACTTGAAACATACTTTTTCCCAACCATATTCATTACTTTCTCTTGCCCTTAGATCTTAGCGTACTCAAACATACCTTTAATTATTCAAATCCATCCTACCGCGCTTGCTGGATCATACATCTCCTTCAAAACATGGAGGCTTTACTCGCCGAATTCTTTAGCACTCTAAACCTTTGGGAATTGTCAGCTATTGGTTTCTTCGTTCCTTTGCAACTTAGGTAACCTCACCTAATTGTCTACTTGATTTAATTCATTCAGGACTTGCTTTTCAACTTTACCCATTTCGATTTATAAAAACTTTGATAGAGTTTCCCCTGTTTCTTTACTCCCCCAAAGCTTCATTAATTTATTCTGCATTCAAACCCAAGCAGTTCCAGAATTTATGTCTTATAGCACATACATCATTCAACTTAATCCAAAAGAAACAAAATATCTTCATCCCAACACAACAACCAATTAACAGTTCCTTATCCAAACTATATATATATATATATATATATTTATTTATTTATTTATTTATTTATTTATAGCAATTGGAATATGAAACAAAAACCAAGCACAGAATATAAGTCCATTTTATTTTCATTCCCCATCTCATTTTCTAAATCAATTCTCATCGTTAACTTCTTCCAACGTCCTTTCTATTTTACATCTAACCAAGTATTCAGGCTTTACTTAACCAATGCAAAATTTCCTCTTAATCAACAAACTCCAATCTAAAAACAAAACATCTAAAAGCAAAACATATAAGAAAAGTAACATTCAATAAACTTATAGTTAATGAAGCATTTTTATGTCGAATCTTGTACTGGTAGGCAGTCTACAAAATCATTTTAAAAACTTGGGTGCTCTGATACCATAATTGTAAGGACACGGTTTTCCTTTCTAAAATGTGGCATTTTTAGAAAACACTTTAATTAAAAAATTTTCTTTTCTTTAAATCTTTTCAAACAATTGCGTAGTGGAAGACTTTTCTTTCTTAAATCCATTTAAACAGTTGTGTAGCGGAAGACTTTTCATTCATAAAACCATTTGAAAGTGATAACAATATCCTCTTCTTAAAACATTTACAATTTAAATACTTTACAAACCATTTCTCTTTAAAACCATTAGCCTAGCTAGCCACAAAATCCACGCATGCAAATCCTTCATTGTCAAGACTCAAAGATAGGCCTAACAGAATCATTGGGTTAGGCAACCCGACTTTCGTAGGAAATCTGATCGTCCGACCCAAGGCTAGGGATAAAATGGAGCCTTATTACAATAATTAAATAAATCCAATCCAAATTCTGATCCATTCCGAACACTACCAAACAATGATTTTAGTATCAAAATTATTTACCAAACTCTAGTTCAATCAATTCTTTACCGTTAGGTAACATCAACATTTATCGATTTTGACCAATTGACCAAAAATTTCAACGTGGCCATAACACGACAAAATCAGTCAATCTTATAACTCATTGACCATTCAACACGCAAAAAATTTTACATGTGGAATTATCATTACAAAATAGCAGTTTTTACATCATTTCTCTGTCACAACATAGGAGTGTCATTCATCAACTGCTACTTAACTTGTTCTCGCATGTACCTACATCACAAGACTTAAACTCTAAGCCTAAAGCTCAATAAGTGATATAAAATAGAACATGCACATGCTATGCAGCTTTTAAAACAAAGCAATCTTTATTTTCGTTTTCGTTTCTTTTACTATTATTTTGATCTTGACTTTACTTTATCTTGAGGTGTTAGAGATGTCTAAACTTGATGAGGAAGAGTGACCAATTCAACCTCACAGCTCGTCATACCTATTTACGTTTCTTTTGTTTATGTGTCGGGCTTTCCCTACCAGTCCACAAAAATGTCTGTTTACTTTTACTCATATTTTGTTTTTGTTTCCGTTTCCATTTCCTTTTCTGTAATATCTAGAATTTTTATAATGCTAAGCATACGACTTAAGTAATAATTCTAGTGTATTAGGAGTTGAAATGGACAATTAAGGTGTTGGTCAAGATAAACGTATTTGAATAAAATGAATTATGATACCACAGATTATGTTTATAATTAGTTTAGGGGAAATATTAAGGTTATTGGAGAATTATATGATGATATTTGGAGTTAGATAAGATGATATTGGAACTGGATTAGTGATTGATATAGTCAATGAAATTTGGAGGTTATGCTTTTGTTTAAGGTATTGGTAAGAGAAAATATATTTGGATATAGTAAGGTTGAGAATTATAAGGTTGTTAATATTTAATGGTATTTTGGGTTTAGTAAAGAATAAGGTGAATGAGGAATTGTGGATCATATATCTTTACGTAGAGGGGGAAAAATTTAAGGATAGTTTGGATAATTTGGAAAAGTGGTTTATGTTTTATTAAGGATATATATATATATTTATTTACATTAAATTGGAATATATTGGTTTGGAGAAGAAGAAATAATACCGCGGTTGATCGTGAGGAAGTTAGCGCTCGATCTTTGAAGGCAGGAAATATACAGACTTGTAGAAAAATGGCACCAGTTGATCGTTCAAAGTGAATCAATCGACCAGTAATTCACTGAGTAGTAAAATTACAGATTATCTGTTGATCGTCCACGAAGGTGATAATTGACTTGTGTTGAAGAAAGTCGTTATTCTGGAGCTATGGCGTTCGATCACCTGAAGCAGGCTAATCGACAAGCGATATGGAGAGTCGCTTCAAAATGGAAAACTATAGCCTAGAAATGGAGGAGCTTAACTCTTGATGCTTCATGGATGCACGAAACGTCTCTCCTTTAGCCTTCTAGCTTCATTTGGTCATTGAAGGGGCACTGAAGGTGGCCTATAAATAGAAGAAGAATGTGTGTTGCGGAGAGTTTTACAAAAATTGTCCGAGGGAGAAATTGTGAAGATGCGACTGTGATTTTGTAAGAGAGATAGGGTGCTGCTAGAAGTTTAGAGAGAGAAGTGGTTGGGCATTGTGAAGGGGACTAAGAGTTATATTGTTTTGGATGGTGGAGAGCTGAGAGTGAGACTTTGGGATTTGTTGAAAGCTGAGAGGTTCTGGAGAAAAAGGGTGTGGATTATCCTGGTGGAATTTTGGCTAAGAAGTGAAGTTATGGGTGAGGTTGAGTTGTGGAAGAAAGGAGGAGTATTCTGGAAGGGTGAAGGAAAGATCAGGAGCTTTCTCCTCTCAAGTGCTTCTGGTAAGCCGACTCTTCTATGGTTTCTTATGGTTTGAGTTTTTGTCTGAGAATGAATATGTCATAGAGGTCATGCTTAGTTACTGCGTTAATGAAATCGTACTGATAAGGATGAATGGTTGATCTGTAAGATTTTACTCTTTGGTGATGTTGTTCAATAAGCATGTTGAAATATGGTTTTTTTTTTTGTTATGTTTGTTATATAACTCTTTTAATAATTGAATCAACTGTGTTGGTTAGATGAAATATTGAGAAGAGATCACAAAAATGACGGTGAATCTGTTACAACAAGTATTTGAAAATGACTCTTGATAATTTGTTGGAAAATAAGTTCTTCATTATAGTTTCCTATTGTACTAAGATATAAAAGTAGTCACTATTGTTATTGTCTGGATGCCATGATAAGGAGATGATTTAAGGGATATGGTTTTGTATATTGGTTAAAGATTGTAACTGTTAAGTTAGAAGTACAAAACATGTTAGTTTGAAGTTAAGATTCTGTTGGTTATCGATCTATCTATATTGTTGTAGTTTACTATGAAAGTGTTGAATGCTGCGATTGGATTTTGGATGGACTCTTTGGCATGGGTGAGGTGTTGTTACTCTGTAGATAGATGATAAGTTTAGGAAATAATTTAAGGAATATTGTCTTATATATTAGTTGTAGAATTATTATTGATAATTTAATATGTTTAATTATGAATAGGTAGTGTGAATAACAACTTTAAGTGTTAAACCTGCTAAGAACTCCATGTAATACCTCGATTTTCTGTAACAAAATTAAGGATAATTGATAAATTAATTAGATTTTTGAATAATTATTGGAGATTTTGGGATGAATTTACTATGGAATGTAATAACCCAAAAATACTTTTAGTAAACGTAATAAAATTAGGAATAATTAGTGATGACTATTGAATAATTGAATTGGGATAAAATTATTAAAATTGATTAAATGGGGGATTATTAGAATTGAATTAATGGAGGAAAGAAATGTGTAAAGGAAGAAAATAAGAAGAGTAGAATTAAAATGAAATAATTGATGATGTGGGGAGGAGAACCGGTTCTGTGAACCGAACCATTGCTGGCTTGGTTGAAGAAAAGGGGGAAGGATTTAGAAATCGGCACGCGACCATTTAAGAAAAGAGAGGGAGGAGAGGTGATAGGTGAGATCTTATCCTGCGATGTGACGAAGGGTGTTGAGCTTCACGAAGGGAGACATTGTCCGACGAGCAGACTGTGACGGGTTGCAGAGCTTGGGCTCGGGGTGCTCGGGTTCATGGAATGGCGCTTGCGAGAATGGGCAAACCGTGTGCGCGAGCTACGATGTTCGCTGCACTAAGTCGTGATGGGTATTAACAAATGTTGAGATTTCAAAGTGGACGTTGGGTGGCAGCGTCTTCTTCGATTGAGGTAAGTCCCTTGCGTGTGATTCTCAGTCTCCATTGCCAAGCATTGTTCGTTTCCTCGAGAAGGTTTTGGGATGCTAAGTTCTGTTGGGTGATATGAATTCTCAACTGTCTATTTTCTATTGTTGGACGAAATGCTAGAGGTTGAATGGTTGCTGGAAATAGGGTAACGGGTGGGCATGTGACCGGGTGGTTCAACGGCTGGATGGTGTTGCTAGCAGCTCCACTATGACAGGTGTGAACCCAGTTTTGTTGTCTTCTGCCTGTGTGCAATTGCTGATCCCCAAGCAGTTGAGTTTCTAATTCCTCCACGTGTATTTTCTTTACAGATGGCATTTTGTAAAGGGTGTTAGGTGAGGCATTAGGATTGTGTAATGCATATAAGCGAAACTTCGTTCTCTAGAAAACACAGAATAGAAGCTGTGTGAGAAGAGTGAAATACCGAGAGAGTAGCAAAGAAGAAATAGACAAAGAGTTGATAGAGAAAAGATGAAGGGGGTGAGCTCCCTACTCTCGGGTCCTCATTGTCTTGGGTGTTCTCTGGTGAGTGAATTCCTTCACTTTTATTCTGGATTTTATGGATGTTCATGCTTTGTTAATGGACAACCTATGTTAGATAAATACTCCTTCTTGTTGGATGATTGTTTTCTATTAGTGGTAGCCATAGTCGAACATATGCCCTGTTAATTATATGTGGGACGACCCAATTTTTCATAACCTTTTAAAATACGTAAAATTTAAAAATTTTGTAAAATAACTAAAATATTTCATAATCATAGTGCCAAAACCGAGCGTCAAAATCCATTCATTACATTCGTAATGAAAATCATTTATTAAAACATTAGCTGGAGCAATAATAATTTATTTAAAACATAGCGGAAGCAAAAACATTCAAATTAAAACATACGAAGTAAATCATTATGTTTTACAATTTACTTTACTCATCTTTAGCCTAACCAGCCACAAGCTCAACCCATGTAAATTATTCATCAACTGCTTTGTGTAATGTTCATCGTTCTTCTCGTGCATATACGTATACCTACACCACAAGTAAACTGTAAGCCCAAAGGTTTAGTAAGGAAAAAGGATATACAATATGATCATGCCTCTCTTTAGTTCACTTGGGATGGGTCCGCTCCAAACCAATCTTTTCATTACGTTTCATTCATTCGTTCATTACTCGTACATCGAGTTGGAAGTTGAAGGAACACGTATGTGATGGAATAGTTTGATCGGCTTCTAACCCTATGTGGGCTAAATCCAAACTACCCATCTGCCCTTCAACCCCCAATTGCATCATTCATCATCGTTCATTGCATTCGTTCATTGCATTCGTTCATTTTATTTTCTTCACTCATGTATGTGAGTACCACCCCGAGGGTACTCCATACTTGTTTCTATAATTATGAATGCATATTGACACATTATAGAAAGATCAATAATTAAATAATGAATAGCATTAATAATAACAATGAACAACAATAATAATACTAATTGAAAGCAAACATAGAAACGAAATAACAGCGACATATGACAAACTTGATCCTACCGAATATAATCATAGAAATATGGCAAGATGAATAAACTATTAACATACAAATTATCTAAGCGAATTAAACATACTTAACAACGATACAAAATGCTTAGACATAGAATCAATAAATTAAGGAAAACATGTTCGGAATTAGCTAATAGAAATGTACTAAATAAACAACTAACGGGAACATACTTGATGGATAATAAACTAAACTAATTACGTATGCTTATCCAAGCAAAACAGGACATAAAGATGCTTATGGAAACATGCTAAATAAAATTACATGCTTTTGTACTGCGATTAAATTAGTAAATCCTATGAGATATTCAAAATCCAGTTAATTTAACATGTTTAAGGCCTAATTAATTTAACATGCTTAAGGGAGTAATTATACATACTAACCTAGTTAATTAAACATGTTTTTATTCTAATTAATTAAACATGATGCAATTAATAGTCTAATTAATTAAACATGCAGAGGATTCTATTTAATTAAACGTGCTCGGGTTAATTAAATTTCCTAAACATGCTCATTCAATTCTTGTCCTAAATAATCTACACATGCATGATTAAATAAATGAAGTAAGTATTAACAACCAGAAAACTACAGCAAGTAATATAATAAATTGTATGGAACAGAAATGAAATCCTTAATTCATCTGTATCATGTCATCCTCCATTTCATCATTCTATTCTACGAGTTTAACATCATAGATTATCATTCATTCATCACATTTCTATCAAAGAAGCATTTGTAGTAAAAGAATTACAGTAAAGAGAAGTGCAGGAAATTAATAATAAGAATCTACACAACTCACGCACATTACTTGTGGTGTAGGGCCTCCATATGGCCACGACACACCCAATTCCTTACCTCAAAACTTTATTGCATAATGTGCTTAAACGCTATCCTTCCTCTTCCTCTTCCAATACCTTCAGAACTAAAGACATTTACTTATTAATAACAACCTTTTAAAAATCGTTTCAATCTAACCAAAGCATATTCCTCGAATTCCTAACTCACTCGTACTACCTACATCTATCTCAACTTAATAGCTTAATCCACTTGCAATAATTATTAAGAATTAACCCATCATAATTTAAACATTGAACTAGTAACTCATTCCCACTAACACTCTTTAGTATCACTTTATAACTGCAGGCAGAAATTACTTAACAACAATCAACATTATTATCCAACAGAAGCTTAACCAACCAATTTAATCAATGGAAAACATATCCAAGAATAGGGCTATCAGTCAACAATTCAATCCCAACAACATAACACAATATTCCCAGCAATTTACACTAAGCAGAAATAGAGTCCAGAATACCCAATAGTAGCAGTAAAGGAGAATTTCCATACCAAGAATACTCTGAGTCTACAACTTGTTCAACTCTTCACCAAAATACATCCGAACACAGAACACCAGAGTCAGGAACCCCATCTCAGCCATTAGTTACACCATCTTCAGAGAGCTCACCCACATAGACCACAACAACACAATACAGTCAAAGGGAAATCATAGCCAAGCCATTCGTTCCACGATGCCATCTCGCCAGATGTCTCACGACTCCGACAACAGCTCATTCATTTGCTGGACGTTGCCATTGCGCAACCCCCCGAGCCCGATCGCCATCCCTTTCACGGCCTCCCTCTCTCGGCTCTCTCTCTCTCTCTCTCTCTCTCTCTCTCTCTGTGAAATGTGAAATGACCAGAGACCAATTTCTTGTTTCTTTTTTCAAACCCTAAACTGGCCAACCGTTCATCATATTCCTGCACCGAACCAAGGTCCAACCTGAACTAGTTCTTTGCTGAGCCGATTCACACTCTAATTTTTCAAATAACTTTTCTTTTATTCTAATTCATTTAATTCTACATTTAAGTCTTAATTTAATTATAATTCTACATTTCAATTTTAATTAATCTCTCATATAGTTAATCCCAAGTAATAGAATTTATCCCACATAATAATTTATTTCATAAATTAATATTTACTCTAATTACCTTAATTTTCCATAATTTATAATGTTACGAATACGTCCTTGGTAATACCCGATAATTATCCAACTTAAAAAATCGGGGTGTTACAATATGTGCTTTTTTCGATTATGGTTATGAATATACAGAGTATTGTTGGACATTATTTCCTATCTTGGTTTTACACTTGGAAATTGATGGTTCTAGCTTTTGTATGTTCGGTATTAAGTTATGGAGATATTGAAATGTTACTGCAGTGTTTGGTTTACCTTTTTATGTTGGTTAAATGCCAGGTATGTTGATTTTTTGGTTTCCTATTTTGTACCAATGAGATTAATGAACATTGTTATTAGATGATTGAAGAATATGTGTGCTTTGTTACTGGCTGTTTGATTCACTGCTTTGTTTCTATATATGGAATGGTGGAACAGAATAAAAGATGATGCAGTTTGGTTATGGTTGCCCCTGTTGTTTACTCTCTTACTAAATGGAAAGAATATTAATGGGTTTTTGGAACTATTAAGTGATTGGTTGGAATCCTATTATAGGAAATAATGATATCGAGTTAGTTGAGGATATAAACTATAGGAATAAGGTTGCTAATCTACAATTATTGATGATTGTCCATTTAATGATATTGAAGGTATTGTGAAGGATAACGTTAAGCACTAAAACTCTGTAAAGACACGAGGTAAGTGATACACATGTGTTTTGGTCTTTAGGGTCCTACATCACAAGAGTTAGGAATTGTATGCTGATTGTTTATCGCTTTATAGTAAGACATTGTAACATCCCGTAACTTTTTCCGTATAAAATTTTTTTTCTTTTCTTTAAAACCATTGCGTGATAGAACATCAGAGTAATAAACAATGGAAGTCTTAATCGTATAAAACACAGAGTAAACATACAACAGAAGTTTTTTACAATTTAATAGCATAAACCAACAGTTTTAAAAACTATTTCAATAAGTATCGTTAAAACATTTATTTAAATTCCATTTATAACTAATAGCACTTAAAACACTTAAAATAATTTAAACATATTTGTTCCATTCTGTGAGCCATAACCACAAGGTCAATGTTGCCAACAGCACAAACGCCCACACAACAATACTCCATCAACTACGTCTATTAATAACTTTATTCAATCACCGGTTCCTTACCTACATCAACGGGACCTAACTATGAGCGTAAAGCTCAGTACATAGTATAAATGTAAACCACATGAAATTTCTATAACATCGTATACAGTTTTCTATTTTGTTTCTCTATTACTGTTCATGTCTTTTGCTATTATTTAATCTGTTCATGTGCCAGGTGTATCCAACCGGACCGCATAAACATTTGTTTATTGTTCCTGTCTTTTACTGTTTATGTGTCGGGCGTATCCAATTGGACCACACAAACATCTGTGTCGGATGTTTCCAACCAGACCATAGTAATTTACTTATCTTTGGTTTATGTCTCGGGCGTAACTAACTGGTCCAAAAAAATAACTATTTACGTTCATTTTATTTTTGTATACTTTGATTTCTGTGCTAGGCATAACCAACCGGATCACAGCTGTTTACGTATATTCCATTTTCGTGTACATTAGGATTCCAATTCTTAATGTTGTCGCACACATACAATCCTATCTAACATGTTCCTTAACCGTATCCTTAAAACATGATCCATCCTAGCTAAGGAACTGAACTTAAATATATAAACATACAATTCATAACAATCAATTAAACAAACAGTAAACACCCCCTAATTCCCGTGATGTAGGCCATTTCAAACAAACCACATGTAGTACCACGTACTTGAAGTCCTTAGCTTTAATGGTTTAACACTTTAAGATTCTTCACAAAACCTAGTTATTAACAACATGAGATAATCAATAAAGATTCCCCAATAACAACCCTAATTACTAGCAGTTCATTGTCTAATATATCTCCTTAATTCTACTTAGCAGCTTACTCCGACAAGGTATAGCTTAACAATATGTCCAACAATGACAATTCTTACTCAAATAATTACTTTTTCCAAAATCCCACATAATAACACTCCTAAATAGTCAAACCAATATCTAGACAACTTCCTCAAGCAATACGCCAACAATTAATTCATGCATATAGTGCAATAATCTAAACTGACAAGCAACAAGTGGTATATATTCGCTTATTCTGAACGTCATGACCAGAACCATTAACCAACTAATATATCCAATATTATCACTTGGTAGAGGACATATCAACAACAAAAACCAATACTTTATATTCATGAGAGCAATCGTTACCCAAAAAAAACCCAAAGCAAATCTTCTGTATTTCCTCACTGTTTTTGTTTTATCCAAAACCTTCTCCTCGGTCACTCTTTGAAAACCCCACACAGACTTACTTCTCATAAACAAAAATCTCACAACACTCAAACCTCACACTCATCATCAGTTTGTAAACCCTTCCAAACCTCCATGGCAGTTCAATGCCATTTTTCCAACACTTCTAGCAATGCATTACAACCCTTTTCTCAAAATCTTCTCCCTTCTATACTTATATACACTAGAAGCAAGACACCCTCACGATATTTTGGCAAAGCTTCCGCATGATTTTCTTCTTGTGAAAGCTCGTTGCCCTCACCTCTATTTATAGACAACATCATAGCGACTCTTCAACATCCATCCGCGTGAAGGCAGAAGGCCAAAAAATGGTAATCCATCAATGCCCAACAACCCTTTGATGTCTAGACGCGTTCAACGCCATCTCCAGAAGTTTCCAGTGACGCATTTTCATTAACAGGCGACCCTACAATTTCTAGCGGTCGTTTGAAATTCATCGTAGTCGATCGACCACCCTTCACTCGATCGACCATTGGATTCATCATAATCTCACGCTGGTCAATCGATGCAGGTCGATCGACACTCCATCGATCAACCGCCCCGATAGACCGCCAACTCCAAACACTTATTTTCCATATTATTTGTTATTCCATGCAACCAAAATCTCATAACATGACAATATATATATATTTATATTTATATATTACCCTTAATAAACCATAATTTACTCTTTCAAATATGCAAACCTCAACATATACTATATGTTTCGCTATTTCTTCTTCACATTATCTCTCATTAAATCTAATATACCCTAAATATTATAAATCTCATACCTTCAACCTTATTACTAATTAGCTTTCAATCCTTACAATATCCAAACAATATCCAAATGTATAAAACCCGTGAAATTATAAATAAGAAATTTCAAGTGTAAATTTTTTGTGTTAAAATCAGTCATAACGTTGAAAAGTTGACCTGAATTGTCCCATAGCGGCCACGTAGGAATTTTTGATCAATTGGTCAAATCTGTGAAAATTGAAAATTTTCAAATGGAAAATTTATTTAAGAAACAGAATTGGAGAATTAATTTGGACTGATGATCGTCGTTTGGTGACGTTTAGGATAAGTCAGAAGTGAGGAATGAAATAATTAAAAATGTGATATGCATATTTGATGTATATGTGACATTAAATGAATAAGTGGGAGTTAAATTAAATAAAGTGAGTTAAATGAAGAAATAAAGATAGGAAATAAAAATAAGGTCAAGTGGAGAAAGGATATTAAAAGGGATTGAGAAGAGGGGGAAAAATCCTGCAAAAACATTAAGCTGGAAAGTATAGGGGGAGAATTGAAAAAAAAACAAAAAATAAAAGAAAGAAATCATGAGAAGAGGAAATAGGGCTTTCCTCTTCCCCTTATTCCCTCATGCTGAAAGAGGCCATTCGGCCGAGAAGGAGACACCGCGAGAGAGAGCAACATTTTAGCGTCCCAAGCAGACGACGAGCTCCGAGCGACAACGGCCATTGGTCATCGGCAGCTGCGAGCGTTCGAACACAGGGGCTGTCGATCGTGGAAGAAGACAAAATCGCGAATCATAAATCTCTAAGGACCGGCGACGCTTCTAGACGGCAAGGACAGAGCCGAGGAGCTCCGCTTTACCGTTCTTCGACTCTGATGAGTATGACAAAACACCCGGCTCTGTTTTTTGGGCTTCGGTGAGAGATTTTTGTCTTGGTTCTTAAATTTGCTGTGATGCATATTTTGATTCAAAGTTCTGTTCTGGATCGAATGATTTCTCCGTTGGTTGAGTTGTTTGTTTCACTTCGGTTCACTGCTTTTGACAATAGGCTCTGAGTTATTTGTACTCCTATTTAATGTTGGATAGAAATTCCGAAAATACATTTTTGTTTCTGTTGTTTGGTTGGGTTAAGCCCTGTTATGCATTTTGTTCACTGTCAATGAATAAGGTTGATAGAAATGTCGTGAACCGAGAATAATGGATTTTGTGCCCTGTTCTTTGCCACTGTTTGATTGATAAAAGACTCGAGAATGAGTAAATGTTGAGAAGGTTTGAGTCTGCATTGGTTATCATTTTCACATAGTGATTTGGAGATAATTTGTTATGGCTATTCGTGTAAATGTTGCCCTTATTTTGTCACTAATTTTACAGAAGGATAAGATTTGAAAATTTGGCATTTGTGTTGATTGATATCCAACTCTGTTCGCTGCTACTTGTTGAGATTAGAGGACTTGTGATTGGCTTGCTGAAATTAATTTTATGATTATGGATAAATTCTAAGGACTTGCTCTAAGGATATGTGCTCTCCGTTTTATTGTTGGGTGTGATTATTTAAGCTTAAGGTTTTAGTAATGGATTTGAGAGATGATGTTGCAATTGTTTTGTTTCCTCATTAGGATTTTAACTTGATTTGTTTGCTATCTTGAACAATAGATATTAATTGTAGTTGGAGATAAATATTGAGAATGTTTTTGCTATTGCAATAATGAATTTGATTGAGGTTCTACTATAGTTGTTCATAAGATAGAGTTAATCATGTCTAAGTTTGAGAGACATTCTGTGACATTGTTAACTATTTAAATGCACACAATATGTTGAGGATTAAGTGTTGTTTGGATGGTGATCTATTTATTTACCAAAGGGTAAAGTTGGGGATTTTGTTGGAATTATGAGATGAGTCGTTTACACGTCGGTTGGGCTCCTATTCCCGGTATAGGGCCCTATGCATATTCTCTAGAATTAATTTATAAATTCTCGCGTTTATACCTTTGTCGAGCTTTGACGATTTCGGCGAGTGTGATACAATTCCCGAGGAGACAGTTGCTCCTCTCAATAGGAAGGAATGCCAAAAAGGTAGGGATTTCTATACCTCTTGCATTACACTGCCTTGCATCCCATTTTCAAAAGAATTATGTTGTGGAATACCACACTTGAAAAATGATGAGGACTATTCGACAACACGTCAATTTTTATATGTATGTTTTCTCGTGTTTATGTTTTCGTACATGGTTTGAAAGTATTGTGCATATAATGGAGGATGAATTCTCTTGATGCCCTAGTCACTTTAACGCTAAGGCATCACAAGTCTATCTCCTTTGATACCTTCTGCTGCGTGAAAGTTGATTGTTTGACATGCGAGAATAGAACGGGGCATTGGTGATGTATCCTTAGGTCGAGAGCCCTAGAAGTTGTAAATAGTATGCAAGAGTGATGACGTCCATTGGGTCGTAAGCCCCTAAACCTAGCCAGGGTTTGTCCCACGAATCAGACGGTTGTTAGTCGCTAAGAATTGTTTATCCTAAGTACTGTTTCATTTGACGGTTGGCGTGATGGCTGAGTTTACTCGTCGGTAACCCTCGTCCATTTGAAGCTTCTAGGTATCTTAGCTGATAAACAAGTCTACATATATAGCGAGTAACCGTATCTGTTTTGTTTGATTATACGGGTTGTGTCGTGCAGACTTGTTAATCAGCAACTCGGGTGATGTGTGGAATCTACGGATCGCCGTCATTATTCCTGTCTCATAAGGTGCTGTCATCGACGGGTGCGAATGGGTCCTTAAGTGACCACTCTTTTTCACTGATGACGTTTTCAGTTTGGAAAACGATGATAGTCTATTTTATGAGGTATAGCTTTCTATGTATACAACGAGTTTGCAATAAAAGCCTCATCAATGGCCTTGGCCATATTTATAAAATGATAAAAGATTTCAATTAAAAATTCATGTACATTAAAATGAGAAACATAACCTTGTTTTTGAAAATAGAGAAAAACCATTTTTGCATGAGGTGCATCTAATATAGCTATACGTTACTGAGTTAGTCACTCATCCCAAATGACTCCTCCAAAACTTCAGGTAAAGGCAAGACCAGCTAAGGATCAGAAGTTGAAGTGTTCTATTCTTGAGTGATTTATCATTCTTTGGTGAGGGTATTGACATTTCTATCTGGTCTGTAAACTTAATACTATTGGATTGGATTTGTTGCACAGTACTTTGAATTTCATTTTAATTTATGCACCGTTATTTTCTCATGATCTTTACTTAGACCTAAGCCCATATCCTTTTGGGTCGAACTGTATATTTATAAGTCTTGTGCTGAAACACACGCCTTGGGCTGAGTGATAGGGTTCTCTACTAGAATCGGGTCACCTGACCTAGCGGTTCTATTCGGCCCGTCTTCGGGTCGTGACAAAATGCGTCCAAATACATTTTCTCTTACTGTTTCCACTGAGTATCAAACTAATTGATATCGTCGAATCTAACTACAAATATCACCAAATAATTCTCCAATTGACTTCAATTCTTCCCAAAAGCTAAATATTAACATAATGGGGTATTATAATTCACTTATTCTAATTACGTTTCTCTTGACCAATTTCTTTACTTGTCCAACTCAACTCCTATTATCCCCAAAATTATCACTTAAGTTATATCTTCAGCTCAACAAAAATTTGGGATATTACAGATTTTAGAATAGCTAGATATTGAGCATGTTTTGCAAATTATACTACTGCTTGTTGGATGGCTATTAGAATTAGGTTCTTTTAATCATGTGTTTAATAGACGAGCATGCTTAGAGATTATAGTACTGTATGCATCATGGTTTTCAAAAGAATACGAAAATGGTTTTCATGCATAGTTTTGAAAAGGAAATAGAAAATGAAATGAAATACGAATAAATGTAAAGCAAATGATCAAGTAAAGTAAAGTAAAGAGGTTGGACTGGTAGGTCAAGCCCGGTAACCAAAGCATGTAATGAAACGTTTTTGTAAATCGGTAGGTAAAGCCCAGCACAAAAAACAAAAGAAATATAATTAATGGTTTTTGTGTACCAGTAAGTAATGCCCGACACAAAAACAAAAGAAAAGAATAGTAAAGTAAAGATAAAGAAAACGGTAACGGTAACAATAATATAAATGAAAACAGATAGTCAATGGAGATGAACATAAATAAATACGTTATAGGATGAAATTGTGTCAAAAGGCCTGGGAACAAATGCGTTACAAGATAAGGCTGGTGTCAAAAGGCCTGGGAACGTGGGCGTTACAGGATGAGACTGGGTGTCAAAAGGCGTGGGAACATAGGCGTTACAGGATGAGGGCTGGAGCCCAAAAGGCCTGGGAACGTTGGCGTTACAGGATGAGACAGTATGCTAAAGGGTCTGGGAACGTAGACGTTCCATGATGAGATGGTGCATCAAAAGGCCTTGGAACATATGTAAACAGAAAAGAAACAGAAACAAAAGAAAAGAAAAGAACAGTAAAGTAAAGATAAAGAAAACGGTAACAGAAACGGAAATAGAAACAGATACAGATATAGATATGGATACGAAAACAAAAATAAAAACGAAAACATAAACAGATTTTTGGAAATGGAAACAAAAACGAATACGGATACGGATATGAATACAGGAGAGAAATGGAAACGAAAACAGATTTCCAGAAACGGAAACGAAAATGAAAACAAAAACAGAAAAGGAAACAAATTTTCAGAAACGAAAACATAAATGGAAATGTAAATGGATATGGATACGGATACGAGAACGGAAATAGAAACGGAAACAAAAACAGATATAGATACGATTACATATACGGATACGAAAACCGAAACAGAAACAGAAATAGAAACAAAAACAAAAATGGAAACAGAAATAAATTTCCAGAAATGGAAACGGAAATAGAAACGAAAATGGATACGCATATGGATACAGGAATGGGAACAAAAATGACAATGAAAACGGAAACAGAAATGGAAAAGAAAACATAAATAGAAAAAGAAAAGAGACTAAAACGTATAAGATAAAAGAAAACGAAGATAGATAATGACACTTGGTTTTAAAAAATGCATAGCATATTTATAGTTTTCCTTTATATCACTTACTGAGCCTTAGGCTCATTAGTTAAGTTTTACGATGTAGGTACACGTACAGGAGAATAAGTTAAGGAGCAGCTGATGAAGGATTTGCACGCGTGGATCTTGTGGCTGGCTAGACTAATGGATGTAAAAGAAATGGTTCATAAATGTATTTAAATTGTAAGAGAAAAAAAGTTTATTTAAATGATTTAATAAATGTTTTAATTCGTAAAGTGTTTTATTTAGTTATTCTTCCGTTGTGTTTTACAATGGGTTTTGCGAAAAGAATTTTTAGTATAATCTTTTAAGTGGTTTTAATAAAGAAAAGTCTTTCGTTGTTTTTATACAGTTTATATTATTGTCCTTTAACAGAATTGTTTTATGCTTCCTCTATGTTATGAGAAAAAGGATTTTATAACAAAATGTCTTCTGCAGTTTACAAAGATTTAAGTAATGTGTTTTAAGTAAAGTATTTTAACAATCATGTTTTAAGGAAAGAATTCTAATTATAATTTAAAAGGTTTTAATAAAGAATTCCGCTGTTCTTATAAAGGAAAAAAAAATTTTTAATTTCACATAATTTTCAAAGCAAAGAAAAACCAGGTCGTTACACTCCAAGTAAGTGGTACTGCATGTGTTTTATCCGAAAGAACCTACATCACAGGAATTAAGGTTGTTTGATGCTAACATTTACTGGATGATTAGGTTATGATCATGTTGTTATTTCGAGGATGTATTACTGATTGTTTGCTTGATTTTAATTGCGTATTTATTAGGCTTAAGTTCAGTTCCTTAGTTAAGAATTAGTCATATCTTAAGGATAAGGTAGATGGACACGTTAGATACAATTGTATGCTTGCATCATTGTTTTTCTAAAGTGCACAAATGGTTTTCTACATTGTTTTGAAATGTAACTAAATTAAATGGAATAAACATTATTAGCTATTTTTGTGGTCCAGTAGGTTAAGCCCGACACAGAAATCAAAGATAAGTAAAAAGCTATTTTTGTGTTCCGGTGTGTAAGCCTGGACAGAAACCAAAGATAAGTAAATAGACATTTTTGTGGTCCAGTAGGTTAAGCTCAGCACAGAAACAAAAGAAATAACAGTAAAAATAAAAATAAAAACTAATATGTAAAAGACAACCAAAAATGAAAGGGAAAAGAGAAAATTGCATACGGACTTTAAAAGCTGCATGTGTATTTCATGTTTTATATTTAAATCGTTTACTGAGCTTTAAGCTCATTGTTAGATCTTGTGATGTAGGTAAGAAGTCAATGTTGGATAAAGCTTGTTGAGGATGCAACTGAATGGGCGTTGCCATATTGAGTTGTTTGTGTTGTTGGCGATGTTGACCTTGGTGGGTTATGGCTCGTGATGTTTTTAATATGTTAAGTACTTCGAATATTTAAGTAATATTTTATTACGATAAATGTTTTAAGTGGTTGTTAAACATTAACGTCGGTTTGTTTTAAATGGCTTTTCATTAAAGTGGTGATTAGATATGGTCTTATTAAATAAAGACTTCCGCATTTCGTTACTCTGAGTTTTATACAATTAACACTTCTATTGTTTGTTTACACTGATTTTCCCTCACAAGTGTTTTAAAATATCAAAAAAAGGTTGTGGGACGTTACATTTTCAAAACATATGTTGAAAACCATTTTTGTAACACTTTGAAAACCATGATGCATGCAATTTTTCCCTCACAAGTGTTTTAAAATATCAAAAAAAGGTTGTGGGACGTTACATTTTCAAAACATATGTTGAAAACCATTTTTGTAACACTTTGAAAACCATGATGCATGCAATGCTCGTGAATGCACACAGTTCTATAACCTAGAAACATGATCAATATCAAAATCCTATAATCCTCAAGCATAATCAATTTCATTATCATTATCCTTAACTTAAAACTAATAAACACATCATTAAAAGAACATAATTCTAATAAACACAACATCAAGCAGCAATACATCATCAGGACATGATCACAACCTATTATATCTAGTAAATGCAGTAAATGCATATATCATACAAATCCTAACTCTTGCAATGTAGGGCCCCAAAGATCAAAACACATACAATATCACTTGTCAACTTTAGGGTGTTTAGCACTTTCCTCTTCTTCTTGAAAACACCTTCAAAAATCATTAAATACCCAATCATTAATAATCACAAATGAGCAACTTTATTTCTACAGTTCACTATCCTCAACTAGTTTGATATCGTCATCTAATTTCACAACCTAAATCCTAAATTGAATAACAATAGAGCCCAGACCAAATTCGAAGCATTAATCCAAACAACAGTAGAATACCAATAACTTTCTTTTTAACTATTCGACAGGATATTATTGCGAGAATAATTAAACAGAGAACTTCATATATTCTTCATCATCCAACACCTCACAGTCAATAATAATTCATAGAACATCCAATTTCCCAACCCAACAGAAAAGATAGTAGCTAAAATCGTCTATCAACAACAGAGTACATACTTTAACAAAGATTACAATTTATTTTTAGAAAAAAAGGTGGCAAGAAAGCTTGTTGGAACCCCCAAACAACATGGATGAAGGAATGTCAAAGAACATCATCAGTTGGAATCATCGAGTCTATAATAAAGTCGAAGGCGAGTATGACTAAAGAGGCCTTCTAAACAAAGAATTACGTAGTTCTTTATCTATTTAATAAATTTTGTTTGTGACACTCAACTAGGGGCTTTTCCTAGAGCAAGTATTAGTTTTTGTAAGGGTATTTTTGTAATTTGTTGTTGAACTTGTAAACCCTTATATCGAATGAGCTATTTAAGCTCGCCACAGAGTTTCTTTCCATTAGTTTTGAATCAAAAAAATAATGGAGCTTTGCCTCTTTCTCTTTGTTTTTGCGAGCAAAAACCCACAATTTATTCAATTGTTTTCAATCGTTGATTTGTGTTCAGGATTCTAATTCTTCGTGAGAGTTGGATTAATATTCGTTTTTACTGCAACTACCTTATTTCATTCATGGAACGAATTCATTGCGTAGTTATTGAAGCTCACAAGTTATCAAGTTGGAGTGCGCGCTTCCCTTGGGAAGATTGCCTTCGAGTAGGAAGCCATAGATTTTAGCAATTTTCTTACCTACTAGCCAGTTCGTTGTTTCACTAGTTTTTCTCTTCAATTTGGGTGGTGAGAATTTTGTCTCTTAGGTTGGTAAAAGGGATCAAATTTTTTAAGTAAAAGTCATTGAAAATTTAGAACCAGAGATCAGGGCTAAGAATTTTGCAAATTTTCTCAGAATAATGTCAATCACAGAGTCAAGTTTCAATTTTTATGCTCATTCGATCACCCGACGTTGAAGAGAGTTACGATTGACCACTCTGCTTGTACAAAGGCAAAGCTAAAAGATTCTGGTCAACTGCTTCTGTGTCCTCGGTCGACCACAAATCATCTAGTAGTGGTCCTTTGAATCTATGTGATTTCTAGTCGATGACTCCTCCATCATAGTTCAATCATACCCTTCCATAAATCTCCCGAACCCTACCCTAAGCACATAAGGACTTCTTAAGATTTCATTGGAGAAGGACAAAGTTTGTGATTCCTATCAAATGGAAAACGCAAATAAAGAGTTTGTTTGCTTCTAAGAATGTCATGTCTTTATCCAATCCCTTTCAATTAATCCATATTGATCTTTTCGGTCCATTAAATACTGCTAGTCAAGGTGGTACACTATACACCTATTTCATTGTTGATGACTTCTCTAAGTTCACATGAGATTTCTTTTAAAGAACAAAGTGTGAATCTGCAATACCAAGAATTCCCACAAATAGTTTAATTAAATAGTATAACAATTTAGAATTTAATAGATTAATTGGAGAATTTTAATAAAGGAATTAGAATAGTAGAATTATTGGAATTAGGAAAGTTAAAGTAAATAATTTTATTTTATAGGTAATAAAATAAAATAGAAATCATTAAAGAATTAGGAAAACTAAATATAATAGAATCAGTAAAGAAATAATTTGTAATCTGTAGTTAAGGAAGAAAGTTTAAGTGTTAGTTTAATAGTTTAATTCTGGAAATTAAGAAAATATGGCGTTGAAAGATTAGATGCTTTAGGAGCCGTCAGATGAGGTTTAGGAATGGCTAAAATCGCTTAGGATGGTGAAAGATTCTTCCGCGGAAGTGATTGATGCCGCTTGGATGCATATGGACATTGAACCGTTAGATCAGTTTAGTGGAAGAAACATGGAACGTTTGATTAAGAAAAATATGTTTTCGCGGGAGTGTTTGATGTCGTGAGTGCAGGAGAGTGTTGGACCATAGGATTATATTAGAGAAAGGAATGTAGACCGTTAGATTTATGATTCTTCTGCAAGAGCATTGGATGCCACTCAAGCACAGAAGAATGTGGGGCCGTTAGATTTAGCTTAGCGAAAGAAGTGTTAACCATTGGATTAGGAAAAGATTCTTATGCAGAAGGAAAAATGCCATTTGGGAGCTTTAAGTAAGTTATAAACATCGTTGTTTTAGGTTTTAGTATGTGTTGTGTATGTGTCCATGACATTGTAGGCGTCTGCGATTGCTTTGGTGATCGTGATTGTGAGTTTAGAGCTAATGTGGCTATTGGCCATTGGATGAGCGAGCTGTTGAGAACATCCTTGTGGTTGATTGCGTATCTGCTGTAGCTCAGGCAGTTTTATATATGATAGTTTACAGATTTTTGCAAACCACGATTTAATCCATAGACTATTTAGGAAAAAGATGGATTTAGTATGCGATTTTCATGGGATTTACTCTCACGTGGTTCTTTGTTTACAGGTTTTTAAATAGGAAAAGATTGG
The DNA here is from genome assembly GCA_022433065.1 of Begonia loranthoides. Taxonomy (NCBI): domain Eukaryota; kingdom Viridiplantae; phylum Streptophyta; class Magnoliopsida; order Cucurbitales; family Begoniaceae; genus Begonia; species Begonia loranthoides. The sequence continues at coordinate 31,832,259 of CM039481.1, forward strand.
GTTGAAACCTTGGTTACCCTAGAAGCTGCAGGGATGATGAGAGCTTTCTGTCAAACTCTCGGGTAGACCTTCCTCCAAGTTTTCTCAAGGTAGGTTCTCTGCCATTTAGTTCTGGAATTTATGTTGATAGAGAGCAATTTTTAGAATTATTCTCTATTAGCTAATTATTTGTTTATTTAAAAGGAAAAGTCAGTGTAAGGATGGGTTTTGGAATAGTCAAACCTCCATGAGGATATCCAGGTAAGTGATGTTTTGCATGTGCTTGGTCTTTGGCTTACATCACAAAGATGCTAAAGTGTTTTATGTTTTATGACTATTCTATCCATGATGCTTAAGGGTTGTTGATCGAGAATTTGTGAACTGCTGGATGTTATTGTCTATGTTGTTGTTCATGATGCCTAAGGACTATTGATCGAGGATTTTTTTACTGCCTGATGTTATTGTCTATATTGTTGTTCATGATGCCTAAGGGCTATTGATCAATGACATGTTAAGTAATGCGTGTTTCATGCTTATAGATTAGAGGTTTGACTAGTTATTATGTTATGAATATGATGAATGATATCATGATGGTGGAGGATATGTTTAGTACTTGATGTTACTGTCTACATTATGGATTAGGACGTCTATGGGCTGTGGATTGAGGACTTGTTATTGATATGTTCATGCATGTTAGGTTGTCATCATGTTACGTGTATGTACATGCCTTCATGAGAAACGTTTTCATTAAGAAAGATAATAAAGAATGAAAGACGAACTAAATAAACGTAAAGGGTCATTGTGGTCGTGGACTCGAGTTGACTGTTCTGCATAAGGTGGACCAAATGATGGCACTCCCTTCTTTAGACTAAATTACCTTAACGATTAGACTGTAAAGTGAAAAAAAAAAAATTGTTGATTGAAAAGACATGGTTTTTACATGTTGCATCGCATAGTTATGTTATATGTTGCACCTTATAGTTATGTTTATGTGATACATCTCTTAGTGAGTGTTAAGTTCATAGTTGAACTTTGTGATGTAGGTGAGGAGAAAGTTTTAAGGAACATGATAATAGAACAATTGATAGCGCAGTCGAAGAGGTATTCTCATGGGCGAAGCTAGAGCGTTGTCGAAGCGATGTTGACCCATGAGTGAGAATTAAATGAAAGATTGATTTTAATATTGTAAACCCTTTTGTTAAGAATTATATTTATTATTGTTATGATTTAAGTAGAAACATACTTCATAAATACTTTTTTTTTATTTTAAAGAAGGGTTTTACTACGCCTAACTTTAGATAAATTTTGTTAAGACTTCCGTTGCATAATTTTAAAAGGATATTTAACTATCATTGGATTTTACTAAGTTTAGACTTCAAAAGAGATTCATTTTAAAGACTTTTGAGTGTATGTTTGAGACGTATGAATTTATGCATGACCCGATTTTCTACAGATACTTAGGTTTTTTTTAAAAATAAACAAAGAGGTTTTAATGCTCCGGGATATTACAGAAAGCTACGAAGTCCTTTCTAGCTTTAGGACGAAAGAGAAGGATATCTCAATAGTTAAAATTCGTAGTGATCGTGGTGGAGAACCTGAAAAACGAAAATTTTGAACTTCTTTGCCATAACTATGGCATTGAACATAATTTCTTTTCACCTACAGCCCCTCAAAAAAATAGAATTGTTGAGAAGGAAAAAAGATTCCTCCAAGAACTAGCTCGAACCATGCTTATTGAAAATAATCTTCCAAAATATTTTTGGGAAACCTTAGTCATTGCCACAACATGTTATGTTCTTAACCGTGTGTCCATTAGACTCATTCTAAAAAAAACCCCTTCTGAACTATGGAATAGAAGAACTGCCAATGTTAGCTATTTTAGGTTCTTTTCATGCTAGTGTTTTATATAACGACTCGAATTCTTACTTATCTTAAAAACTCGTCGAAAAACTCTTGCGTTAATTAAAACTTGAAGAAATGCCATTTAGAAATCGTTTGACATTTAAAATTAGAGTGCCAAAAAAATTCGAGTGTTACCAACTTACTAAAAACGACTAGTTCGATTCAAAAGACAACTATTTTTATTAAGACAAGTGAAAACGTAAATTTTAGAAGTGTCACAAACAACACTAAATAAAAATCCTGAAATCGTAATAAGTGTCCAACTAGGGTTAAAAAGGGAAAATTAATGTTTACAAACCATGTTTGACATTAAACCTGTAACACCCCGATATTTTTAAAGTGGGTAATTATAATTATCAGGGTATTATGAATAACGTATTCGTAAGAATTTCATATTGAGATTAAATGGGATTTACGGTAATTACAATAAATATTTATTTAATGAATTTAAATTATAATATTGAAATTTATTATAATTGTTGTACATTAAGACTTAATTTAAGGATTTAAAATGATAAAAGGGATATTTTAAAGTTAATAATTGAATTGGATTAAATTAGATTTAATTTAATTAAATTAAATTGCTTATTAGTGTAAAGGTTGAACCGGTTCAACAAGACCGGTCCAACCATTAATTAATTCAATGGCCATTCGGCCATTTACTGCTGAAAGAGGAGAATGGGAGAGAAAGTGAGAAGGGAGAGTGCAGATCGGGATGGAGGAGACGAGCTCGCTGGGCGACGGGTTCCGACGGACGAACGACGAACTGCGTCGAGGCGGGTCCGGCAGTGTGCGACTCCAAGCGTGCTCGGTGACAGCGGCAACGCGGTGCGGTGATGCGAGGTGGAGCTAGGGCTCGGGATCGGAACTCCATTTCTGCCGGCGACATTTTTCGACTGTGGGGCTTTCGCGGGTGGTCTTTTCCGGCGAATGATCGAGGGAGCGTTTGGTGATGGTTTGAGTGGCTGGAACGGCTTGAACGGGGCTTGAACGGGGGCTGGGCTTCTGTTCAATTGGGCTGCTTCGCTGGCCCAGTCCAGCTCGCTGGTTGGTTCTACGAGTCCATTCCTTTGTTTTCGTATCTGGCAGTTTGGAAGAAAGCTGGATGGTAGAGTTGTGGATTTGAAATGCGAAGATTGGCCGAAAGATCAGGTTATGTGGCTGATTTTGTGGGATAGGTTTTGCATTTCAAATTTGCCTTGTGTTTAAATTCAGCAAGTAATTGAAATTTCTGGTGAGAGAGAGAGAACAGAGAAATGGAGGTGTTCTATAGAAGATTTGCTCTCTGGTGGTGGCACCGTGGACTGCTATGGAGTTGGGGAAGCTGGAGCTGCTACTGGAACCGTGAGAGGTGTGGTCTATCCCGGTTCTTGGTTCGTCTAAATGGTAAGAATTGGGTGTGTCTGGCCGTCTAAGCTCTACCCGCAAGTATGTGTGCGGGAGTGATAGTGTATGCCTGTTTTCTGTGCTTGAATACTGCATATGTTTCTCTGCTTGGATGTTGTGTGTGATAATGTAGAATGTTGGATTTTATGTTGCTCTGTAGTATTTCTTGTTGTCAATTCTTGGCTGTTCGTTGCTGTTGAATGTTTTGTAGTTATTTTCTCGGCTGATTTTCTATTGCTATGCTTCGGTTGATTTCTCGGCTGCTACTAGTGTAGATTTCTTGACTGTTTGTTCCTGCAATAAGTCCTTACATGATATTCTGTCATCAATGCCTTGTTTGATATTGTTGTTGTAGACTGTAGTAGTTGAGAGACATGATTCTAGACCTAATTCACTACTTTGTTTGTGATTAAGTACTGCTGTTCGACGTCCTGTTTCAGCATCTTTTACTGCTATTTATCGATGTTAAGAAGCATGATTAGTGTTCATTTTGCTGCTGTATTTTAATGATTAAAAGACATGTATTCGCTGTTTTGGCAGGTATTCACAGTTCTTTCTTTTAGTTATTTAGAAGAACGTTTCATTGTTCTATTTCGTCATTAAAGTATTGCTATTTGTCTTTGGTTTAGAGCATATTTTTGCTATTCGTTTACTTATATTCCTCTTGGTGTGCTGCGTGTTTGATAATGTTAGTTCTAGAGCTTGTTGTTGACAATCGAAAACTGTTAAATTATTTGTTAGTTTTATTGCTTTGTTATTATATTATTGTTAGCTTTCTGTTATTAAATTGTTGAGTTCCCTACTGTAAATAAATCTCTTGAGCATGCTATTGAAAGTTAAATTGATCACGACTAGTGTATGTTAACCCATTTAGAATGTTAATCAAATTGTTAATCTATTAAGTATATTAATCTAATCAATTTAGTTAATTTAAGATAATATAAACATGTTAATAAATTAGGTAATAAATTTCTTAAGCATGATATAGTTCCTTAATAAATTGTTTGATAAATTTATTTCTTTAAATTGTATGTCATAACCTTCTCATTGTACATATTTGTGTTCGTTGTTGATTGTCATATGAATTCTCTTGTATGCACCCTTAGTTAATTCTTATGTGTTGTATGTGCTTTAGGGAGTCTCATATCGCTAGAAACAATTAGGAACACCACCACGGGGTGGCCACACATCTTGAGTGAAGAAAATAATTAATAATTCCCTTGTCGGGATCATAAGACTAATTAACGTAATTAATTAGAAACCATAGGATTTCCTCAAACTTTATGCTCCATATATGAGCTATTCCTAAAACACGTAACTATTCTTAAAATACATTGGTTTGGGACGGACCCATTCCGAAGAATTAAAGAGAGGCATTTCATATGGATAAACCCATACTCTTACTAGGCTTTTCAGCTCACGTCTTACTTGCGGTGTAGGTATACGACGTGTGGAGTTTTCTCGAGCAAGGATGAAGCAGTTGGTGATGGATTTCTACACGCGAGCAAGGTTGGCCAGGCTATGTAAAGTGAGAGACAGTTAAATTGTAATTAATTTGTAATTTAATTCAGTTTTCTTCTTTCTAAATTGTAATTTAATGTTTAGTCTCTTTTTTTAAAATTATTTACGCTTCTGCAATTGCTTTTATTTTTGAAATGTTTTACTTATGAAATGTTTTAAGTGTTCCTAATGGCCAAGATTGCACTCTGATATGTTTTTCTTTAAATTTAACGTATTTTTAAATGTATGAAAATCTGAGTCGTTACAAAACCCTTTTCAAATCTATTTCTTCTTCTTGATTTGACGCTACACTACTACTACGCCCGTGTTTCATTCAGGTACGCCGCAGGCTCCACCGGAATGGCCTCTTCTATAACTCTTGACATAATCACTTCATTACCTACACCACAAGTAAGGACGTGAGCTTTCGTCCAGTAAGGAAATGGGGTAAAATAATTATGCATATCTATCTTTAGTTCTGCTTGGATTGGGGGCCATCCAAACTAATTTTTTTTCATTACGTTTGTTTTTCGTTCGTTCTGTACTCGTACATCAAGCTGGAGATTGAAGGGTTCTTAGGGGATGGAATAATTGACCGAACTTAACCTTTTACTTGTAGTTAGGTCCCCGTTCCCGTCGAGGTTGGGGGCTTCGCCTAACTGCAGACTAGTTCTGCTACCCATCTGCCCTCCAACTCCCTTTTTGTCCCCTTTTCTGGCATATCCCGCCTTCAAGGGTCCTCCCCTTCCGGCGTGTCTCTCCTTTAGCGTTTCTTCCCTTCTGGCGTGTCCCGCCGGAGGGTTTCTTCGGTGATGGCGTATCCCGTTCATCCCGAATATTCTTATTCTTACGTTTTTCTCTCACTCATGCATGTGGGTACCACCCCGAAGGGGTACCCCTACTTGGTTTCTATTATTGTGAATACAACCTGACACTTCTAAATCGAATAGCACATACATGAAAGTAAAGGAAAACACTTCAGTGGAATTCACAATAATAAACAGAACGAGTAATAAAGCGTGCTCATATGTAGCAACAGACGAAGAAAAACAAACAACATAGAATTACAAGTGAAACTAGGCATGCTATTAATGACTAAAACGAGGCAGCATAAATATACTTTAATTGAATATATAACAGGTAAATTATAATTGACTAAACATACTCTAATCGAATGTAATAGCGGAGATCATAAATGACTAAGCATGCTTAAACCGAATATAAATGCGGAAATTGTAAATGACTAAGCATGCTTTAATCAAACATAATAGCGGAAATCGTAAATGATTAAGCGTGCTTTAATCGAACATAATAGCGGAAATTGTAAATAACTAAGCATGCTTCAATCGAATATAATGGCGGAAATCGTAAATAACTAAGCATGCTTTAATCGAATATAATAGCGGAAATCATAAACAACTAAGCGTGCTTTAATCGAATATAATAGCAGAAATCGTAAATAACTAAGCATGCTTCAATCGAATATAATAGCGGAAATCGTAAATAATTAAACATGCTTTAATCAAACATAATAGCAAAAATCGTAAATAACTAAGTATGCTTTAATCGAACATAATAGTGGAAATATATTTCTAATGTCTGAAATGAAAACAACAGTACATGGAAACTAATCATGCTTTCATTTGACCAACGCAACGGTGAATAACATATCAAAACTTGCAATGGTTCATGCTCCGATAATGTATGACAGCAACGATAATGAAAAACAGGACAATCAAACTTGTAAATCAACTATTTGACAGTGAGATTTATCAGTGAATCATGCTTCTGAATTTACAATGAACAGCAGTACTTTAAGTGATGAAATGGAAAGATCGGACATGCTCGTTAACGACCAAAGGGAAAACACAATTATAAATGTGCTTGTAGACAAACAAATCCAGTAGCAAGAAGTATTAGCAAAACAATAAACGTACAACTTAAATATACTGACAGCAGTATTCCTAATGTCACATGGACTTGACGAAACCATTCTTTGTACCCTTGACTGTATCTATAAGTTATGATGGCAGCAAAACACACTCCTATTACAGGGAATAGAACTACTGAACGAGTTCACAGCAGGGAAGTAAAACCATAACTTATGCTATTTGGAGACGAGTAGATATAGGTTGAACACTATAACTTTACTCAGATTAATCACTCAAACCATAACAGAAACAAACAATCTTCGATCCACAAAACAAAATCCCTGTCATCACTAGGATTCTGTCAAGAGCTCATTCATACTTCTCGTCCAGTTTAAACATCACTCCTCTGATTTATTCAAGCTCAACTAGCATTTCAAAATTTAACACAAAGAAAATATGCAACATCTAGCAATGTACCAAGATGAAAAACGTGAGAATTATAACATATAGAGAAACCAAGGCAACTAACTAAATAGAAAAAACATCTTAATCATATAGCGACAAATTACTCACACACGTATACTTGGGTGTAGGGCCTCCAAATGGCCAAGACAATCCATTCTTTACCCTTTGATGATGAGTCAACACCCAGCTGTAGCTTCCTTCAATCCCCACTCTTCACATAACAACTCTCTTGAAATCCTCCGAACCAGAAACATGAAGAAGAGGAAGAAGCTAAGAATGAAATAAGGCTCCTGGGGGAACACCTGGTACGCATGGCAGAGGTGGTGTAGGTGACAAATCCTCTACTGGTCGGGGTCGTGGTGCGTGTAATTTGGTGTCAAGAGTTGAAAAATTTCATTGGTTGGCGTCGTTTTCATTCTAATTTTAAATCTATTATGCCGCAGTTCTGTGATGATTCGGACGATTGCGAACGAAATCTTCACGTCCGCATTGTCCGCAAGACCAACATCCATAAGCTAAATTCTGACTTCGAACGGAAATCGGCGTCCTCACCTTTGTCCGTACCGTCCACAGTCAGGGTTCGGATGCCATTAGGAGTCCGCATGTATCGTCCGCTTCGTCCGAAAGTGTCCATAAAATGGACAGATTCGATGCGGACGCATCTTGCATTCGTTCGCATTTATCGTCCAAAAGTGTCAAAAAATTAGACATATTCAAATCAGAAGCCTCTCAATATCGTCCGCAATAGTCTGCAATCATCATAAAGTCTCCAGACTTAAACAGATTCGATGCGGATGCGTCCTGTCTCGCCCGCATCGTCTGTGCCCTGTGTTTGCAACACCCCAGAACAGTGAGGTTAGGACGCCGGATGGTATCCCGAATCGTCCCCAAGTCTGGGCGACGTTCCAGGTGTGTTGTGGACGATACCACGCATCTGCAACACCATCTGCAGGCGTCCTAATTGTCACAAATCTATTTCTTTTGCGTTTTTCGTCTAAGTCTTTATCTGAATTTGATCCCACAAGATTTATACGTCACAACTTAATGCGTAAAGGGACGATGTAAATATACATATATTAAGGCAATTCTTACTCCAAAGTCTGATTACATCGTTTAACGGAAAGGTTAGGATCGAGTTGTTACATTTTATCCTCAATGCAAAAGATAATTTGGGTAAATTTGACTCCAAGATGGATTATGGGATGTTTTTAGGTTACTCCTCAACTAGTGAAGCATATAGAGTATTGAATAAAAGAAATCTAGTTGTAGAAGTGTCTATTCATGTGACCTTTGATAAAACCATCCAATCATCAAAAGAAATGGAGTCAAATGATGAACTTGGAATAGAAATGGAAATCCTTAACTTGGAGGAGAATGTTAAACAAGAGAACTCATCTCAATAGAAGTCTCCCAAAGAATTGAAAGCAACACCAATTGAGAGTGATCATGAGCACTTACCCAAAGATCATAGATATGTAAAGAGTCACCCAATAACTGACATTCTAGCTGATCCATCCTTAATGAATATTGGATTATAGCCATGCAAAAGGATTTAAACCAATTTGAGAGGAACAAAGTTTGGAAGCTAGTTCCAAGGCCAAAAGAACACTCAATCATTGGAACCAAGTGGGAATTCAAGATAAATTGGATGAAAATGAGATAGTTATGAGCAATAACGCAAGATTGGTTGCAAAGAGTTATTATCAAGAAGAATAAATTGATTTTGAGGAAACATTTACACTGATATCTCATTTAGAGTCCATCCATATGCTACTCATCTTTTTATGCTATAAAAACTTCACATTGTATCAAATGGATGTGAAAAGTACATTCTTAAATAGATTTATTGTAGAAGTAGTTTATGTTAAGCAATCTTTGGGTTTCAAAGCACGTGATAAGGAAGGTCAATTTATAAGCTCAAGAAAGCACTTTATAAACTAAAATAAGTACCAAGAATTTGGTATGAAAGGTTAAGAAAATTCCTCATAGAAAGAGACTTTAAAATCGGTAAGATAAATTCTACTTTGTTTACCAAACACAAAGATAAGAACATGTTAATTGTGCAAATTTATGTGGATGATATCATTTTCTATGCAACAAATGAATCACTTTGTAAAAAAATTATGGAGTTAATGCAAAGTGAATTCGAGATGAGCAAGATTAGAGAATTAAGATTTTTCCTTTGTTTACAAATTAGACAATCAAAATAAAGAGTTTTCTTAAACGAAGAAAAATAGATAAGAGAGCTAATCAAGAGGTTTGGAATGGACACCTCTAAACCATCTTGTAACTCCATGAGCACTTCCACTAAATTGGATAAAGATGAAAGTTTAAAGAGTGTGAACATAAAGAAATATTGTGATATGGTTGTATCATTATTATACTTAACAACAAGTAGACTTGATATTCTCTTCCATGTATGCTTATGTGCAAGATTTCAATAATGCCCAAAGGAATCCAATTTTATTTTGGTAAAGAGAATATTCAAATATCAAAGTAGAACAAATGATTTTGGGTTTAGGTATCTCAAAAAACCTTCATTTGATTTGGTAGAATACATCGACTCCGATTATGCTTGGAGTCTAGTTGGACATGTCACTTTCTTGGAGAATCTATGGTTTCATGGTTCTCTAAGTAGAAAATTTTGGTGGCTCTTTCAACGACCAAAAGTGAATATATAACCGCTGCAAGTTGTTTTGCTCAACTATTATGGATGAAGCACACAATAGAGGATTATGATCAAATCTATGAGACAAATTTCTATTTGGTGTAACAATTCTAGTGCGATCAACATTTCCAATAATCCAATCCAATACTCTCGCACTAAACACATAGAAATTAGATATCAATTCATCCGAGTTCAAGTCCAAAAGGGTGATATATCTCTTGAATTTGTAAATTTCAAAAACCAATTGGCCGACATTTTTACAAAACCACTAGATGAGAAGACTTTTAACAATATTAAGTTTAAATTGGTTCTTATTTGGTTTGATTCAGAAAATGATTGTTAAAAAGGAGGAGAAATTTTTTGGGTTACCCAGTCGCCCTTAGACGAAGTAAGGATATCTACACTGGTTACCCTCACTTAAACACTGGGCTCCCACAGTATTGTATATTTAAGAAAACAGGATGCCCGTGAGAAGTTCAGTGTGAGCTATTTTTAAATTCCAAAAATTCCTAGCTCTCTCCAATTCAATTTTCGTCCTTCTTAGAGCAAAATCGAGCTACTCTCATCCTTAAATACCATTCCTCATCATTAGTTTGCTCTTTACCCTCTACAAAAACCTAAAAAATTCAAGCCCTACATTTTGTTGAGTGCTGTCAATGCCAAAGTCTGTCTCTCTTCATGTCCATCAATGTTTCTTGCAATTCTTGAGTAATAATGACTTCAAGAACTACCAAACTTATGTTGAAGAGGAAGCATTCTCCAACTTAAGGTGAACTATCTCATCCACGGTCATCAACCAAATAATTTCAAATAGCAAACTACCAAAATTGGTATGACATGGACATTAAATATCCATCCATTATTTGCTTATGTATAGTTGATTTTGATACTTTCAAAGAGTTGGGAATAGAGAAAATATTTAAGAATATCATAATTGATGGTTTGTGCATGAAAGAAGGAAAGTTTTATGAGTGAATCATCAAATTATTTTACTTAAATCTATTTGCACATATTCAACTTTTGGTGGTTAATAGTTATAAGGGTTTGATTGACACTTGGAAGTGAAATAAGCAAAAGAGTTATTGAAAATGAATATTCAATGAGGAGCTTTGAAGTGTGGATATTAGCAATTTGGTTAAACTGAACGCGTTTGCTATCTCTTTTCCTTTCTCTTTATTATTATTGTCTTGCTTGCATATTAAATTTCATTCATCTAATTAAGAGAAAAAATATAGAAATAAAGGTAGAAAACTAAAAAAAAATTAATCACACAAAAAAGTTAGATAACTTAATTCATCAACTCTTAGGTTATATTGATCTTACAAATTTATCTCTAGCTTTAAAGGGTTTTGTTCTAACAATGGCTCATAATTTTCTTTAAAATCTTTCTTGCATTCTAAAGGTATTATGCATTATCATTCTTGCATAGAAACTCCTCAGTAAAATTTTGGTATTGAAAGAAAACATTAACACATTTTGAATGTGGCAAGATAACTTTATTTCAATCCAAAATTTCTATAAAATTCTAGGGCGACTATTGTTTAACTGCAATGTATCTAACCAACAGAATTCCTCCACCTTTGTTAGGCAATAAATCACCTTTTGAGTGTTTATACTCAAAGAGATTTATACAATAAACCTCTTCCATATGACCATTTAAAGTGTTTTGGATGTCTTCTTTTTTTTTTTTTGTGTCTACATTATCAAGTGGTAGGGATAAATTTTCTCATTGTGCAAAAGCTATAGTTTTTCTTAGATATTCTCTGGGATATAAAGGTTGCAAGGTGTTGGATCTTGAATCAAATATTCTTGTGATTTCAAGAAATTTTGTTTTTCATAATTACATTTTTCCTTTAAAAAATATCAAAATTTTTGCACGCTAGAATTTTTTTCATCAACAGATTCTTCGATTATTAATCCCATTCCAAAGTAGCCTACTTCAATTTCTTATAGAGATAATTTAAACCATATTGTAACGACCCATTTTCCATAGCATTTTTTTATTTAAACATGATAAAATGTATTTAACATGTCATTAACGTCATAATGTAGCGGAAGTCTTTCCTTTTAATTTAAAAGATTCATTGTACCATTCAAAACATTTAAAACATATATTACAAAGCATGGTTTCAATCCTTACCTTAAACTGTACATAACTATAATTTAAAACATTTTTATAAACATAGTGAGTCATAGCTCATTGGTCAAAATCACCATATAACACAATTGCTCGATGTAGCTATTCTCCTTCAGTTATGGCCCATTATCATTAGTCAACATTCTCCTCATTCAGATCACACTCATCACCTACATCACAAAATTTATCTATGAACCTAATGCTCACTAAGAGATAAAACTGGTTAGTATCAATGAGATACCCATGATATGCAATTTCATAAAAACATGCATTTTCCTTTTCAATGACATAACAGTCCAGGTGTTAAAGGTCAACAGTTCAAGGGAAGAGATACATCATTTGGTCCTCCTTATGCGGGACCGTCACTCAACCTTACCCCACAACACGTCTATTTACATTTATTTCGTCCAGTTTACATTTATCAATCATAAACATATGCATAAAATCATTTTTGCATACTTTCTTAAAAACCATGATGCATGAGTTATGCATGTGAACATAATATTGCACACCTTTTTCAACATATTCATGCATCACATTTCATTATCTATTATGGCATGTCAACAATAATCAACAACATTTTAATTGTTCAATAGATCAATACTAACCTCATATATCTCCTAACATATCTATCAATGTGATAGCATACAAGTTATCAAATTATATCATAACAATATCTTTATATATTACAATAAATCAAACAATGTCACTATCATCAATACATTCCTAATATTTTGTGATGTAGGCCAAAAAGTCAAAGACATGCAAAATCTCTTACCTTATGTCCTTAATGAAATTTCAACACTAATAGGTATCATCTTGAGTGTTAAAACCTAAAATATGATAAGCATTTCATCAATATTCATTGAAATATTTATAACTTTAACTTAAAGTATGCATAACTTCTAATATACACAATATTCACCAATAGTGTGTGTATTACTTAACCATTCAGTAATAACTACTTGCACATGTTTAGAAGAACACATGCTTAGAAGAACACATGTCAAGACTTCATTCATATGCATACATTTTTGGTTTACTTCACAGTTTTCACCCATCTTTGAAAATTCATAACTCCAACTACACATAACCAAATTCATTGATTTCAGAACCCATATCTTCCTTGAGATGTCAAGAATAGCATGCTAAAATGGTTTTGCATTACAACATCATCAAGATAGCCAATATGTTCCAAATAGTATAACTATTCAGTTTTGATCAATTTTATCTTTTGCATTCTTTTCGACTTACCAACTTACTTAAACTCATAAAATTCTTTAAAATCATAAAGAAGATCTTTATTACCTTCAAAGAGTCAAGATAGAGATAGTTCCTTGAGAGCTTTGTGTCCTTTATGGTTTTCTTCACACTTTGGAAATTCTTTTCAAACCTAGCAACCCTCCCCTGCCTTTAACTAATTTAAGTAGGAAGTGTCGCACATATTAGATGTTACAATGTTAAGTCATCACTTCCCTTCCAATTAAATTGTGACATGAATCTTAGTTTAAGTGACTTTTCATATTCCCGGTCGATTGCTCATTAACTCTGGTTAACTGCTCCCTTATGTTTCAAAGGAAATATCACTGAATATTTTGCCACGGATATTTATTCTTCCATTGCGGAAGCCTAGCCTTTCATGGAAATCTATTTTACACTATGGTAGATGACTACAATCATACTTCTGGTTGACTGCATATCTAGCCATTGCTTCATTATTACAATCTGTCTTGGATTTGATCGAGCGCAAATTCATAAAACACAATTCACAACACAAGCATCCAATATAATTCCAACAATCAGTATTTTTAACAACCAATAAAAACTATATCATTATCAAACATATTTCATACATAATTCACACTTAACAAAAATAAAGTTTTTGGCTATTACACATATCATTACCAAATCCAAATAGACCATCCAAACCTTCTTCTCATCTGGTAGACTATCACTTTTATCTTACAACTACAGTGTCTTTTCCTTTTGTTTCTCAAGTCAAGCATTCGCTTTCACAGTTCTTATCATGTGATCCATTGTCACCTACTTTTAAATTATATATTCTATTCTTATCTTCTCAAAATGAACCAAAATCGTTTTCACAAGTAAATCATATTATCGAATGGGGAGATGCCATGGATGCTGAGTTGCAAGTTCTTGAAAATAATAACACTAGGTCATTGGTTAACTTATCCAAAGATAAACATGCTATTAGGTGTTAATAGGTATACAAAACTAAATTGAATGTTGATGGGACTATTGAGAGACATAAAGGAAGGCTATTGGTTGAGAGATATATACAGCAAGAATGTATAAATTATTAAGAAACCTTTTCACTTGATGCAAAATTAGTGACAGTAAAGTTACTACAAGCTATCACTTCTGTTAAATAGTGATTTTTAAATCACCTTGATGTGAACAATGCATTCCTTGTTGGAGATTTGCATGAAAAACTATATATGAAATTACCACCTAGTTATCATCAACCGAGGGAGAATTCAAATATGGTGTGCAAGTTAAACCAGTCTTTTATATGGTTTAAAGCAAGCTTCTAGACAATGATTCTCAAAATTTTCTCTGCATGATAGAATATAGTTTCAACCACTTACATTGATAATTCTTTGTTTATTCGTAAATATGGTGATTCCTTATTGGCAAATCTTATATACATGGATGGCATTATCTTGGCAAGAAACAAAGCTGGCGATTTTAAAACCATTAAGTTGTTTCTCAACAAGAAGTTTAAGTTGAAAGATTTTGGTGATTGCATTTTTCACTTGGTCTAGAAGTGGCAAGACCTGATAAGGGTATTTCTATTTCTCAACGTCATTATACTCTGAAGCTTCTAAATGATGCAGGATATTTAGGTTGCAAACCATCTTCAACACCCATGGATCTTGCAATTAAATTGTCATATGATAGTGGGAATTTACTTAAGATCCCTACCAAGATTTTTTAAAGATTAATTGGACGATTAATGTAATGTCCCAAAAGTAAATTTACCGTGTAATCCTTGTATGTTATGCAATAAGAGGGTTTCGTTTATGTGAAAACTATATGGGTTGGTCTAACAAATGAAATTAAGTATAAAAAGTTAAAGAAAAACACATGACATGGAGTTTAGGACGATTTAGGACGACGATTGGCGTCCCAACCTCATGGCTGTCAAAGTTCGGACACCAACGAACGCTGCGGACGATAGCAGGGTTGTCCATTTTGAATCTATATAAATCCTGAACACATTCGGAAGATTGCGGACGTCTCACATCGTCCAAATATGGTTTTCGGACGGTACAGACGAGTGACTAAGGACGCGTTTTCTCGTCCCAAATTGATTTCGGACGACTACGAATGGGACACGGACAACTTCACCACGTCCGAAAGGTCAAAATTGTCCGAAAAACCCATTTAAATCTGAGGATTATCTCCTTCATTTTTCTGATTTCTCTATGATTTTTGCTGCTGGCGACAGGTCCTTGAAGGTGTAGAGGCGTCCTGCTTGGCTCCAACTCGTTGGACCTCTTCTCCTTAGGATTGGAAACAACTCCACACGTCTTCCTTTGGTCTCCTGCACACTTGGCATTTTCTCCATCTTTCTTTCTAGGTCTATAAGAGATGATGAAGGCTGGTGTGGGCGGCAGAACTACAACAAAAAAAAAAGGTTGAGTGGTAAGTATATAGAGTACATAATACGTGAGTGTGAGGTGTATTCTGTGCTTCATTATTATCATTTTGGAAGAGTCCATTTGTTTCTCTTGAGTTTGGGCAGCTGTGAAGAGGTGGTACGGCTTGAGAGATGGAATTCTACAAAGTTAAGGTAAGAAATTGGAATGATATAGTGGCCCGTGGAGGCCCTACATCACAGGGATTTTGTAACATCCCGTATTTTTAAAAAGCGTAAAATTCAAAACTTTTCGTTTTATACAAACATCAATCTCTTTTTCTTTCATAAAACCCACTCACTAACACTCGATCGCTAAAACTCGATCACTTTACTTTGATCGCTAACACCATTTTCTCAATTTACGCTCAAATGCCATAACATTCTTTGAATAAAACACAGCGGAATAAAAACAACATTAATAATAAGAAATCATTTACAAAACTCTTTTGCAAATACTTTTCTTTTCACTTTCTAGCCCAGCCAGCCACAAAATCCACTCGTGCAAATCCATCATCAACTGTCCTTCACCTGTTCATCTGTTGCTCGTTTGTACCTACATCACAAGACCTAACTAATGAGCCTAATGCTCAGCAAGTGATAAAGTGAAGTGCAAATGATATGCATGCTCATACGATGCAATTTAATCCAAGAGTGTACACATGACAAACACCATGGGACCATGAGAACCCGATCACCCTCCAGAAAACATATATATATATATATATATCCAGGGCGTCCGAGGCCGTATACGCTCATTTGTTACGAGGACATTGGGGATTTCTACAACAAGGAACAATGAGCCTTCGTCTAATCCATCCAACATGGATCTAATGTTCTAAACCCATCCAACATGGGCCTAATATTCTAAACCCATCCAACATGGGCCTAATAGGTCATCATTGTTTCCCGAACCCCCACATGCCTATTTAAGTAGATTAGTATGTCATACAATATGCACGTGGATTCATACAATCCTATATGCAATAAATGTCTAATAAACACATCATTAAAAGAACTTAAATCTAGTAAACACGCAACACACAATTCTAATTCTTGCGATGTAGGGTCCGAAGACCAAGGCAGAGTAAATATCACTTACCTGGCGTCCATAACGCATTTATGTTTCTTTTCTTCTCTTCGTACCTTTAAAACCATAACAACTATGCATTAATAACAATCCTCTAAACTTTAACACTTAATAAATTCCATTAATCCATTCCATTTCCTAGCAACCTTGCAATACCAATTCTAAGACCTTAACAAATATAACAAGCATAACC
>CM039481.1:31859067-31943289 GCA_022433065.1 Begonia loranthoides
CTAGACTCAACGACAGTCAATTGGGCCATACAGAAGCTCCGATCTCGGAGCTTCTGTGGGAGAGAGAGAGAGAGAGAGAGCTGACCGACGACATCAACGGTGGTTCTTCCATTAGAGAATCTACCAGTAGCTCCGCCAGGGAAGTCAATTCCGTAAGGAAAATAGTCAGCTCGAGCCAAAGAAGAAAGCTGATTGTTATTGCCATTGTCAACCAAAGAATCTCCAAATATGAAGTAGCATGGAACTTGCTGAGCTCCTCCTCCACTTATCAAGCTCAAAACTACCATTGCCATGCAAATACTCAACTTTCTCTTCATATCATCTGCCATGGATGTCAGCTTCAAAGCTACTGACAAAGGAGCTGAAAACTTGGTCTGAGAGTAGACAAACTGTATATGGATTTGTAAGTCTGTCTGACTGAGTATTTCAGAAAGATGAATTCCATATTTATAAAGAAGCTTTAGAGAGAGAATTCAGAGAGAGTGGTAGTGATATACAGTTTTAGATTTTACAGGTGAGCAGTAAGCTATAGCATTAATTTCACGCGGGTGTAATGTGAAATGGAGCACTTCTCTACACTTCTTATGAACGCTTGCTTTTTCTTATTATAAAACTTATTATTGGCTACAAATCTACTAATTATTATTAGCTCGTGACATAATGAACTTTTGGTTCATATTATCAGGTAGCCGAACATGGATTTGAATTTTTCGGCCAAATCTTTACGACCAAGAACATGACTACAAAGAACAAATGGGGCCGAGAAATTTCAAACATGGTTAGATTATAATTGAATGAATTGAGTTGTATCAATGTTCATGGACTGCTTGCTGCATCGCTATGTTCAAAATTTTGACCTTGAAAAGTGGTCCCTAAGCAACCCTTTTGAAAGTCAAATACGTAATATTTTTGATCGGAAAATAGAAAATTGGAAACCTCTTCAACCACGGTGGAGATTATTGCGGGGGTGGTTGGATGAATTAAATGCAAAATTGGGAAAGTGAGAAGGGAGGAGGACGGGGTCAGCAGGGAAGTCCACTCTGAGCATTAAATGATGTAGAAGTCGACTGCCTTCCATCTTTAATTTTGTGATGAAAAGTATGCATTACAGGTTGGTGTGAATGCTTGCTGCGTTTGAACTCACACTCCACATGTCGGTGTCCACTAGTTGGTTATGAGATCGGGTCAAAAGAGTTAAAACAAAACCGAGTGAGAGAGATATGTTCCCTTTGCTCTTTAACACAACATGTGGCGCTTCACTCTTGCTGTCAAGACATTGTCGGTTTTAGGGTTTAAGATTCGCAGGGATTTGTTATTATATCTTACCATTTAGAAATAGGATTGTACTTACGTACTGATTGCTCTCATACGACACAAGTACGAATTGCCACGGCCAAAATTCAGTTCTATCCCTCTGCAGCTAATATGGTGACACAGAGAAAAGAATAGAGCAAAAAGATATTTGTTGTATTGATAATAAAAAGTCTACTACTTAATTACAATAGGACATTTCTTTATATATTAGAAGAAAAGATTCTGGAAGATAATAATATTGTTAGACAATTAGTTATACAAGATATGTGCTGTTGCTGCTGATATGGATTCTAACATCCCCCGCAAGCTCAAGTGCCCAATACGCAGAGATTGGATCTACCAGCGAGGAAAGTTGATGTGGGCAGCAGTTTAGTAAGACAGGCAGCAACTTGCACTGAAGCAGGAGTGAAAACCACCTGTAATTCGTGCTTGAAAATTGTCACGAACAAAGTGGAAGCCAATTTCCACATGCTTGGACTTCGTATGCAAGACAGGATTGGAGGCCATATATGTGGCACTCGGGTTATCACAGAAAATGGATGGGCACTGGGTAGAAGAGAAATCAAGTTATGTAAGTAAGGAGTGAATCCAGATGACCTCAAATGCTCCATTAGCGACACCACGATACTCAGCCTCCATGCTGGAATGACAGATAGACTTCTGTTTGGAGGAAGACCATGAAATCAAGTTCTTCCCAAGAAAAACACAGTAAGCACTCGTGCTATAACGATCATCAGGGCAGGCAGCCCAGTCTGCATCTGTGAAGCATCGAATTTCTAGAGATGAAGATGATTGGAAAGATAGGTAGAATTGTCGAGTACCTTTGAGATAGCGAAGGAAGTGCTTCAAGGCCTGCCAATGGAGGTCAGTAGGAGAATGCATAAACTGGTAGAGTTTATTGACGGCAAAGGCGATATCAGGTCTTGTAAGAGTGCAATATTGAAGAGCCCCCACTAAGCTACAAAACAGAGAACCATCAGGAAGAGGTGTACCAGTTGTCTTGGACTGAACAGAACTGGACACCATTGGAGTTGGCATGGGTTTGCAATCTATAAGTCGAGCTCGAGATAATAAGTCTGAAATATATTGAGCTTGAGTCAAATTGAAACCAAAGGGCGAACGACCAATATGAATGCCAAGAAAATAGTGGGATGGACCAAGATCCTTTACAGCAAAATGTGATGATAAAAATCGAATGAAGCTGTTCTACAAGTGAATATTGTTACCAGCAAGGAGGATATCATCAACATAGATGAACATGAGAAGTATTGAAGAACCTGTCTTATGGAAAAACAGGGAATTGTCCGCTCGTGATGCTGTAAAGCCCTAAGAAATGAGAATAGGCTGCCTCTTGGTAAACCAGGCATGTGGAGCTTGTTTAAGGCCATATAAAGATTTGTGAAGTTTGTAGACAAAGTCAGGATAATTGTTGTCGATATAGCTCGGAGGTTGTTGCATGAAAACCTGTTCAGCCAAGCTGCCATGAAGAAAAGCATTAGACACGTCAAGCTATCTAATGTCCCACTGGAAAGATAAAGCAAGAGACAAAACTAAACGGATTGTCGTAGGTTTCACCACTTGATTGAACGTTTCATGATAGTCTACCCCCTCGGTTTGATCATAACCTTTTGCCACCAACGAGCCTTGAAACGATCGAGAGAACCATCAACATTTTTCTTGCGTTTGAAAATCCATTTGCAGCCTATAACCTTTTGTCCCGGTGGAGCAGGAACAAGTGACCATGTTTTATTGATGTGCAAAGCATTGATTTCACTTTGCATAGTTCCCAGCCAATAAGGATGTTTAGACGCCTGGGAAAAGGTAAGCGGTTCAAAAAGGTCGGCAGCAAGAGCAGTGGAAAACACTCTAGGTTTGGAAATTCCAAACTTGGATCTAGTTTGCATGGGATGAATGTTACAATGGGCAAGAGAAGGAAAGGGAGGAGGTAAAGAAGTAATAGATTGAGGAATGATAGGAGGAGGGGAAATAGCAGGAGATGGAACAATAGGAATCGATGGAGAGGATGACTGAGAGAAGGGAAGTGGCTGAATCAGTGTAGAGGTTGACTGAGAGAAGGGAAGTATTGGAATAGGTATGGTAGGAGACTGAGAGTCTGAAGAGGGAGAGGAGGAGGGAAATTCAGAAAATGGAAAGATGTTCTCATAGAAAACAACATGACGACTGACATATAGCTTAGACGTAGAAGTGTCAAAGCAAAGGTAACCCTTGTGATTAGAGCAGTAGCCTAGCAAGAGACACTGTGATGAGCGAGGAAGCAATTTATTAGAGCGATATGGACGAAGACACGAGTAACAAAGGCAACCAAACACACGTAGCATGGAGTAGTCAGGCAGCAGATTAAACAAACATTGACAAAGGGAAATGTTATCAAGAATGGCAGTGGGCAGGCGATTGATGAGAAAAGTGCAGTGGAGAAGGCATAGGGCCAAAAACGTAAGGGAGTGTGAGAGTGATAGAGTAAGGACAGCCCAATTTTCACAACATGACGATTCTTCCATTCAACTTTGCCATTTTGAGCAGGAGTGTAAGGGCAGGAAATGCGATGACAAATGCCTTTGGAGACAAGGAAGGGAAGCAGTGAACGGAACTCACCACCACCATCAGATTGAAGTGTTTTGATTGAGACATGAAATTCATTTAGAATAAGGTTATAAAATTGGATGAACTATAATTTAACTTCATCTTTGGTCTTAATGCAAAACAACCAAGTGAAACGACTATAATCATCAATGAACAACACAAAGTATTAGGCACCAGTCAAAGAAGTAGTAGGGGACGGACCCCAGACATCAGAGTGAATGATTTCAAATGGAGATGAAGCGCGAGACACAGAAGTTGAAAAAGGTAAGTGATGTGATTTACTTAAATTGCTAGCATTACAATTAGACTCTAAAAAAGAAGACAAAAGTAAATTGCAAGATGATAGGGCGCGCTTGAGGCAGGAAAAGTGCGGGTGACCAAGACGAAGATGCCATAACCGAGAGGAGCTAGACGAGGAAGAAAGCAGAGCAGCAGGATGAACAAGCGAAGGGACAAGCACTGTGGCAAGAACAAAGTATAAGCCTTGATGAGAATTACCACAAAGAAGAATCGTCTTGGAACGACAATCCTTAACAAGAAAATGAAATAGATGAAATTCACTAAACACATCATTATCATGGCACAAACGATGAACACTAATAAGAATGTGAGAAACAGAAGGAGTGTGAAGAACGTTCCTGAGAATGAGAGAATTAGAGAATTAGAGGAAGAAGGAAGTGCAGAATAACCAGTGGCTGAGATGGGAAAAACCATACCATTCGCAGCTGTATTATGCTCCGAACCAGTGTAGGATGAGGAGGACCGAAGGTCACTGGCTTGGGGTGTGAAATGATGAGTTGTCCCTGAATCCAGGAGCCACGTGGACGACACAGATGAAGGGCTCATATTCTCCTGGAAAGAAAAATTTGGAGGAGTAGACCTAGACGCCGAAGTCGCAGCTTTAACATGAAACGTGCGGGGAGGAGGACGAAATGAGGTGTTCAGGCGATGATAACAGGTAGGCGCTAAGTGACCCAGTTTGTGGTAGATCTGACACTGAGGTTTATTCGACGATGGAGGTTTGCTAGATTTCCAGGATGGCAGCAGAAACTGTGATTTCCCAAGAATCCCGCCAAAGGATGGAGGAGAGGACCCACCAAAAACTCGCGGGTATGGATTAGCATGCTGGGAGCGCTGCTGTTGCCCGATAGTCAGAGAAGAAAAATTAGCTCGAAGAGAAAGCAGAGTGGCGACCGAATTCACCTTGTCCAAACACGATTCAAATGAGAGAAGGAGACTGTGCACATCTTCAATTGTAGGAGTATCTTGGCGGTTGGTGATCGAGGCAACGAAAGGGGTATAATCACTTCCTAGGCCATTCAATAAATGCAGAATGTGATCCTTCTGAGAAACCAGTTCTCCGATAGCTTGAAGTGTATTACAAATTGAACCCACTTTGTGAATATAGTCTGCAGCTGTAAGGCCATCCTTGGATAGTTGATGAAGCTGACTTCGCAACTCTGATAGGCGAGCTAACGAGGTTGACGAGTAGAGTCGAGCAAGGGCTCGCCAGATATCAGCGGCAAAAGAATAGCAAACAATGTGTGAGAGAAGAGAGTCTGTAAGAGACGCATACAACCAAGACGAGCAATTTATCATAACATTGCCATACAATAAAATGCAGGATTGGGTTGTGTTAGAGCAGAATCTAAGAACGGCAGGGGAGGAAGGGAAGATCCATCCAGAAACGCCTCAAGGCCATTTGCAATCACCGTGTTGAGAATCTGATTTTTCCAAATCAAATAGTTGGAAGCATTGAGCTTCACTGTAAGCGTTTGGTGAGTTGTGGGGAAAGGACGAAGAGAAGGAGTATCACGTTGAACAGGGTGAGATGTATTGCTGGAGGA
The DNA here is from genome assembly GCA_022433065.1 of Begonia loranthoides. Lineage (NCBI taxonomy): Eukaryota > Viridiplantae > Streptophyta > Magnoliopsida > Cucurbitales > Begoniaceae > Begonia > Begonia loranthoides. Next base: position 31,864,830 of record CM039481.1, read on the forward strand.
TGCCATTGCTAGCTCTGATACCAAGAAATGAATAGATAAGAAAGATATTTGTTGTATTGATAATGAAAAGTCTACTGCAGAATTACAATAGGACATTCCTTTATATATTAGAGGAGAAGATTCTGGAAAATAATTTTGTTAGAAAATTTGTTACACAAGATATGTACTGCTGCTGATATGGATTCTAACATGCTGCTGATTTGGATTCTAACACATAGATATGGGGAAGGAAATAAAAATACCTTCAATTATACATGTCTGGCAGCTGCGCTCATATCATCCACTTAGCTTGATTCAAATTGAAAAATATTTGCAACACCCTTGGGTTCTGATAAATCCGAGTCTAGACACTTGCAATCCCCGAATCCTGAAATCATTCTTACGCTTCAAATCATATTTGCACAAAAAGAGAACTCATTTTGTTGGATGTTTTTGTTCACTTCGATAAGAGGAGCCCAAGTATTGCTTCTGAAATCCGATTCCCAGACTGAGTTTCAGTCTGAATCATCGTCTTCTTCATCATCCGAGAAGTCTGTTTTCACTCTTACTCTCTCGCCATTAAAATGCAAGTATCTCCATTTACATTGGTATCTTTTCATAACCAGTCTCCGCTTCTCTTCTTGGCCTAGCTTCTGAAAAGCATCTGAGACTCTTCTAACAGTGTCTTCATCTGGTCTTACGCCCAACTCTTCCATGTCTGCAAATACCTAATAACATACAGAAAAATCATTGCATCCTTAATTTCTTCTTCATCTTAACTCCGCAGGAAGCGATCAAGGGGAATAAATGCTATAAATCGTGGGGGGTAAATCATTGTCCCTCCGTACCTCGATAACCATATTTGGTAGAACGTGGTTATCGTACAAAGAAATCATTCTTGAAAATAACCTTTTCGAGATCGAACGAGTATGGGTATGTAAGATCATGTTCCATAATGTTTCAGCCTCATCTACTCTATGATCCATATCAAATGCCAGTAAAAGAGTATCGTACGTTCCCATTGTTGCTCCCTGTCCCTTGCTCAACATCCATTTTGCCACCTGGGTGATAAACTCAGCAAGTCAAAACTTCCTCAAATTGTGCAAACTGTCAGAGTATGGAAGAATAAGCAACACATTTTCTGGTTTTTTTTATGTTTCGGCAACTTCATGCAGAGATTTTTATGGTCAGTTATGACATATTCTGGCACCAGAATAATTTTTAAAAGATAAAAGATGTGATGAGCTCACAAATGTACCAGTAAAACCAAGAATCTTAACATAAAAAGGCTGAAATTAAGGGCAAGAAAGGAGAAAAAAAAAGAAGCAGAAATGTCTAAAACATGCAAAATATCAACATTATTCACATTTTAAGGCAAAATGGCAGGCCTGATTTGGAGGGAAAAAACTATCATCTCTATAGCGTGTCCCTCAAATAGACTATCGCTGTCATTCATTGTAAGGACGATTAGTCAATAAATAACTCCACAAACTTCCTTTCTATCTGAAAAGTCACAGAAATAACTATCTCCAAAATTGTTGGTACGCAGCGCTATTCAATTATTAAGCATATTTGTCTAGTTCCATTCTGATGGGTCCTGAAATCCTCATTAAATTGCCTGCAACTACAAACAAAATCAACATAGCAAAGAAAACACCACCTCTACATACCAACAAAACACAAACGGAAATAAAACGCCACAAGTCCGGCAACCACGAGATATACTTGGAAAACTACTGCCAAACCTAACGTAATAATAATCAAGATACTCAGAATCCTAATCCTCCTAACATCTCCTCCTCCTCCCCTTTTTAACCTCCGGCACAACTCCCCTCAATTTCTCTCCCCTATCTTGCCAACTCAGCTTCACCTAAAAACCCAAAACCACCCTCTTTGTCAAACAGTTTTATCTCCCTTACTACCAAAAGGAACCTTTAAGAGGTGATTTTCCTTTTTTTTTTTGCATTTCACACAGAAAGTAAGATCAGTACCTATGGCTCTCTCTCTTCCAATCACAGCAAGTTTGGGACACATAACAAACACTCAATTTAAAAAAGTTGATTTACATTTACGTTTAATCTTTGAAGAAAAAAGACAAGAAACAAAAAAAAAAGAGAAAGAAAAGACAAACACACACCGCCACAAATTTTGAGTAATAGAAGATAGAGCAAATCATTCTCACGACTGCTCCAAGTCCTGTGTTGTATTAACAATTATAAACTCAACTCCAGTGCGAGAAAAAATCAAAAATAGGAAATATAGTCTGCAATTCTTGTTTAATAAAGAAATAAAGAGAAGAAGCTATCTGTGGGAATTCAGATTCTATCAATGTCGCATGACAAAATGGTTTAAATCCTGGACTTCGGTTCCAATACTCTTCACAAAGTTCATAATAATTACCTTTTGCGGTAACCAAACACAAACTTAAACGACATGTTTTATCAAAACTCCCTCAAACCACTCACCTGTAGCACCAAGGAAAGGAGGAGCCCCTTTTTTCAATCTACAAAATTATACTAAGTACCACATAATGACAATGAAGTAGATTAACTTCAAAATGGTCGGACAAAGTGTAATACCATGCTAAAAAGACAAGAAACATTTTCAGGGTATCTAGAATTAGGCACTAGTTTGTGTTCACTGTTGCCATCCAAAACCCTCAACCTTATAAAAAATGTAATTTTATACCTGAATGACACGAATCCATTGCCGCCTCTTCCTCAATATTTTTAAAGCCTTTGCGACAGCAATCAATGGAAACTCAGTCTCCCAGGCTGTCCATTTATTTAACGCTCCATACACAGCTTCCTTCTCATTAGGAAGTCCAGAAACCTGGGCACTCAGATTCAAGGACAAGAAAAAAAAACTTTGAAAATAAACCATTCAGCCTTTGAGTAAAGGCCTCTCAGATTTGTGTGTTCAATGCCTTATACAACAGAAGAGTCTGAAATGAAATAGATAAACTGAAAACTTACAATTCTAACAAGATTGAAAGCCTTTTGCCCAGACCCAGCAGAATCTCTTCTCTGCCACAAGTGGTGTTTTTTTGTCCCTACATTCTTCATTACACTCCTACACTTGTGCAAACCCAAACAAACACACACACAAACGCTTCACTACAGGTTCTATTGGTAAAGAAACTAATAGAAATCTACAATTTAATCAAGAAAATAGGTTTAAGCAATAACGGATAAAATATGACGAAGGTGAACGCACTTCTTGATTGCTTTCGAATCAGTAAAACCTTGATCAGCTTGCATGTGATAGCAGTTGACACTCGGAGCACTTGTTGACAACATGTCAAAAACATGACATCTCTAAATCAAGCAAAAAGGAAAAATGAGATAATTTCTCATGGCAACCAAATCTAGGGAAATGAAACCTTGAAATCGAAGCAAATTCAAAGTTCCTTGCTTGCCTTTGGCATGAATAAAGCACACCCAGCTGGGCTTCCGTTGCAAACGAACATTACCCTTATTTCCTAATCTTCAACGCCCTGAAACTTTTACATAATGGAAACCCATAAGTACCAATTTAGCGGAACTATTCACAGCAAAATATTGAACTTTCAAAGAAGACATTATGAAGACAAGAATCTGCGCAAACCTAATTACAAGTTTTCCAGCCAACTCCTTTCAGTCACCTTCGAAATCAAACTACAGAGACAAAATGAGGGTGATCATCAGCCGGTCGTTGCAATTTCTTCAGAGAGTAACGCCAAAGTGGTTAGCATAGCAGTTCACCTATCTTTCAGACCGAAGCACACCCAAAGTGGGCTGTTTTCCAGAGTGCACAACACGCAGTGAAGAATCACCCGAACCAGAAGTCAAAACTCACATAGTTATGCACGCTCGATTCCATTCCGAGTTTCGAATCACGGCCGAGATTAACAATGTCTCTTCCTTCAGCCAATTTTGTAACCAACCAGAAGGAAGAAGATGGATTTTCTACACTCAGCAAGTGAATGGCGAAGAAGGAGAACCGGGAACTCAAGCCGTAATTGGCCTAACTCGAACCAGCAACTCCTAGTTCAAACAGCCCGGCCGGAAGCGGACCAATGTCAACCAGATTCGACACAATGGTTCTAAACAGGCCAAAAATGTTTCATAGTAGCCCAAACGACCCAAGTTAATTCAAACACACTGAACCTCATTTCTAACCTAATTTTAGGTTTACTCATAGGGTGCACAAAAGTTATTTTGATTTGGTTTTAGGGTCGAATTGAAACCAAAAAAATATTTTTCAATTCCTAAAAAATGGAACAAAAACCAAACCATTAAAGAAAAAAAACATGAAATGAAATTTTTGATTTTATTTCGGTTTTACTCATTTTATAAAATTTTTTTTTTATGTATAAATATAAATTTAATTATGGAAATTTTACAAAACAACCACTAAACTATGATTTCAATGACAAGTCAACCACTAAATAATTTTTTTTTACAAATAAAACATTTAACTATAAGAAATAAACACAGCAAACATCGCGGTTACATTTTCCATTAAAAGACATTATCTTTCTGCTGCAGAACGTTGTCTTTCCTTTGCGGAACGTTATATTTCCGCTAAACAGATTTAAAAAATTATTTTCCACAGGCGGGACAATTACTTTCCACTACGGAAAGACAATGTTCCTCCTGCAGAAAGATTAATTTCCGATGCGAAAAAATTATTTTATGCAAAGAAAAAATTACTTTCTGCTGCGAAAAGATTATTTTCCGCAGAGGAAAGATTACTCTCCTCTACAAAAAACAAAAATGAGACATTAGTGATGAGAACTAAACGACGATGATGGACCATGAAGAGAAAAGACAATATGGTGATGAGAACTGGACGAGTGAAATTGAGAGGAGGGGTGAGCCACTGGAAGATGTTCGAAAAATTGAAAATATGAGAGTTATGTTCGATGACGAGAAGACCATGTCGGAGTTTCCCGACATCGTCTTTTGAGGTAAGATTACTTCAGTTATTGCGATTTTAGCATAAAACTGAAGTACAATTAGAGTTACAGAGAGTAATGTTTTGATATCGTCTTCACGATAATATTTCTTTCAACAAGTTAATAGTGATGTTTCCTTTGTTTATTTTTCACAGTTGAGTGTTTTATTTGTTAGTGAAAATTGTTTAGTGGTTGACTTGTTATTGATTTCATAATTTAGTAGTTATTTTGTTAATTTTTCATTTAATTATTACTAATATAAATTTAACAAAAATAATTAAAAGAAAAAACAAACATTTACTTTAATTGAAAAAAATATAAAATCAATAACTAATTAATGCAATCAAATAATCAAATTATTAATTTGGTAATAATCTATCTATTTAATAAGTAATTAGTATAATTCAATAATATATTTAGTAATTAAGTATAATTCAATAATATATTTACTAATTAAGTATAATCTACTAATTGAATCATCAATTAGTACATTTCAATAATTTTATTACTAATTAGATAATAACTTAATTACGAATTAGTACAATTTAATAACTAATTACTCAATAATTCAATTACTATTTATGTAAAAATAACCAAAATCGATAACCGGGTTTTTTTTAATAAAAATTGTAAATTTATCGATTCGATTCGGTTAGTGTCGGTTTTGAATAAGTCAAACCAAAAATCAAACCGATAACTTTGATTCCTACAAAATAGAACTAAAGATTGGTTCTAAGGTGTTCAAAACTCATCCAAACTTAACCGAATTAATCGGTTTCGATTCGGTTCACCGGTTCTTATTCAATTTTGAACACCCCTAATTACGAAGTACATAAGCAATCGAAATGTTTACCTTTCCTTTTAGAATATTGTTATTAGAGATAATTACATTATAATTCTTATCTATTCAACATTCTATTTCTTCCTAATAACATTAAGGGTAATTAACAAAAAAAAAATCTCATAAACTTTGGGATTATTGACAAGTCAAATCTTAAACTAAGTTGGCTAATAATAAAAATCCTGAACTATGATAAATGAATAACGCAAATTTCGCAATCATGTTTCCCATTAAAAGTCATCTCCTAAACGTTCGCGCCATCTGCGAACATCCGATTATACTCCTTTACATGAAGACGGACATCTGTACTTATAACGGATGTCCTCGTATACCCATTCACACAAAAGTGAACGTCTGGACTAAAATGAGTAAAAGTACGCTTCCTAGGAAGGACGTCCATTAATCTGACGTCTTTTCAACTCCATTTATATAACTTGAAACTTGAAAGAATGTTTGTACATTTGCACGATCCCTAAATCCCTTAAAACCATTCAATAGCAAAAGAGTAGCAAAAATCAAGTGTTTGAGTGTTGCATATCAAATGGTATTGAGGAGAGGAATTAGTGATCAAGAATCCAGAGATCAAGAATCTGTTAACTGCGGAATGGTGGTGGAGCTTATTTCTGCATTTCAAACCGATGAGTAGGCCTCCTCAACAGGAATATTCTTCCTCAATTCTTTCTCTGGGGATGAATTATAGTTCGTTGAACACAATTTGAGAAGAATTCATGGATTATGTGTTGAAGAATGGGTATAAGTGTAATACCTTGAATTTTTTGTTATATTCCGCTTAAGGAGGCAATGTTAATATTTGAGGATAACTTGAGTTGTGTTTAGTGATTATAGTAATTAATTAGCAAATGGTGGATTATGGTTTAGAAGCTTGTTAAATTAGTGAAGAAAATTGTTAAGTTAATGAAATAGTAGGGGGCAGTCGATCTCCTTCTACATGAAATACTCAATCACGGGAAGGAAGGTGATCGACTGGTATTCATGCCAAATATTATAGTGGCAAGTGAAATGTTGAGCGGTCGATCATGGGCTATGTTGGTGATCGACCGGGAATTTTTGAAATCATGGATTGTCATCGATTGTCTTCATGAAGGTGATCGACCGGCTTTTTTGAAAATCTTCCAAAAGCTATTTTTACGCTATTTTTCGGTCTATCATAGGAAGAGTTTGATCGAAGAATATGAGTATGCTGAAGAGAATGCGACCGAGGACAGAGAGGGTCATTACGAAGTCCGGCCAAGAAGATTAAAGAATTTGAAGCTAATTAATGTAGTAATGATTGAATGTAATTTAAGTAAAAACTCATGTGCGATTTGTTTTAATTGTGTGTGGATGTAAATACTTTGTTTCTTTTGGATTAAGTTTGAATGATGAATGGGATTAAAGATATAATTTTTCTGGAATTGCTTGGGTTTGATTGCAGGATGAGTGAATGTAGCTTTGGGGGAATAAAGAAACAGGGGAAACTCTAGCAAGATTTTCATAAATTGGAAATCGGATTAGAGGAAAGCAAGTTATGCATAAATTGGTTAAGTTGCTAAATAGGTTATCTATCTCTGTTATGAAGGATTAGATGAATAATAGAATTGGTGTTGAGAAAAAAGGGAACTTAAGGATTATAGACGGGGAGGAATGTAATGGCTTGAATTTTTTATTCTATTTAGCCTATGATGATAATGCTATTGTTGAGAATAATTAGAGTTATGTTGGGTGGTTATGATATTGAATTAGTGATGGTGGGTTAGGAACGTTGATTTAGTAAGGGAACAAGAGACTATATTAGTTTTGGTACATGATTTATGATAATGTTATGATAAGATTACGGGTGCGTAGTGAAAAGATGATTTATATAATTCTGGAAAGTGGTCAGGAAGTGGTGGTCGATCATAAGGGGGAGTGGTAGTCGATCACAAATATGGCAAAACATTACAAAGTGTAAAATGTGGAATTTCGGTCAATCATAGGAAAGAGGGCGATCGACCGGTGTTCACACAAAACATTATAGTGGCGAGCAAAATGTTGGGTGTTCGGTCGTGTGAATGGTGGGTGATCGACCAGCTCTTCCAAGTTTTTGGATTGCGGTCGATCAGAACAAGTAATGCAGTCAGTCGTGAATGGTGGAAAATGTTATAGATTGTAGCCATTTTGGACTCGGTCAATTATCGACCAGTTTTTCTGAAAATCAAGAAGAATAGAAATTTCACTATCTCACGGTCGATCCTAGAAAGGAATGATCAACCAGAAGTTCAATAGTCGCCTGGAAAAAGGCTTCTGCCTCGACCTCACGGGAAGAAAATGGATGAATAGGTGGATTCCGTGTGGTGTACCACTTGGCTGTGTGATGTCTATAGGGGTTGGCAGTGCGGAAATATGTAGGGTCACTTAAAATTTTTCCAAGGAACTCCAAAGCTTGTGCCCTGTTCTTCTTCAAGTTGCAGTGCAAAGAGGAGCTTCAAAGGAGACTCTACAGAGGAAAATATTGCAGAGAAAATGGTAAGTGATATGTGTGGGGGCTTGCCAGTGGAGGCCTACATCATAAGATTAGGAATGCTTGTTTAACGTTTAGATTTTGTTATTCGATTTGTGCTGCATGATGCATTTGTTTCGCTGAATAGTTTGCTATGAAAGGATATAGTATTTGGGCAGATTGTTTGGTTTTGCATTTGTTTACTATGAGAACTGTTTGGAGTAAAGAATATGAAAAGTTGTTGAAGAAATGTTGAACTAGTGAAACCTACTATTCGTGGTGTTCAAAAATAATAAACAGTGAAGCGAAGAAAAATATTGATGAATAATGTTATGTTAGTTGTTAACTTATTCTTTGCTGTTATAATATTGAAAGGGTGAACTTATTCTCTGAAATTACTGCCTTGTTAAGCTACGTTGTTGAGGAAAAAGTGGAGATAGTTTGATACTTGTTCTCTGTTATTTACTACATTGATGAACTGCTAAAGTAAAGATAATGTCCTCTGTTTTGTTACTGTTGATCAATCTATACTGAGTTTGTTGTTGGAAGTACATAGTGCTCTTAATGTTCACTTTGTAGTATAATTGTCCTATGTTTAACCATAATAGCATTGATGAAATTAGTTGGGTTGGTTGACTTGTTCGCTGATTATACCACTGTGATGCATCAATGATCGTATAATGTAATATGTAAGTTCTTGCTGAAAGCTTAAATGGTTCTCTACTCTGTTTTGTAATTAGGAAAGCTCTTGGTTAAACATGCTCTTTGTTGTGACTAAACTGAGAAGTTAATATCTTGTTAAATTGATTTGTCGGGTTCTATGCTTTCTCTATTGAATATAGAGGATTTAAATGCAATTATTCTCGGTAGTTTTATGCTCAACAAATGGATTGAATTGAGCTTGTTCCTTGCTGGTTATAGTATTTGTACGCCATGGAATTATACGTTACTTGATGGTCTATTTAATGTTGATAGTTGATAATGTTAAAGCATTGCTTGCATTTATCCATGGCATGCATCATGATTAGAAACACTTAGAACTGCCATGATGGGATTGGTGTTTACATGCATTGCACGGGAGAGAAACAAATTAATTAAAATGTAAATAGGAATTGGATGTTTAGGAGATTAGTATAGGATCCACTTGGGAGAACTATGAGACGAGTTATCTCATCTACTGTCATGATGGGTGACGGTTCTACCCAAGGTTCGATCTCGAGGATGTATCTATGCTCTTCCGTGAGAAATATGTCCAATGTCGTGGATTATTATTATTATGAAATTGTGATTAAACAACATAAAGAGTGGATTCTTTTCTGACATGAAAGACATGAGTATGCATACATATTTCATTTCATCTCTTACTGGACGTTATACTCAACAGTATATCTTGTGATGCAGATATGCATGATATCAAGGAGAGAAGCAGTTGATGAAGGATTTGTTGGTGAGGTTGTGCTAGCTAAATGAAGCAAGAACGGTTGATGAAAAAGAGTCTTGTTTTACATGCAAAAGTGTATAATTTATATAGAAAAGAATTTTTACTATAGTATCATTCCCTGTTATTTTTTAAAAGAATTTTAAAAGGAAGGTCTTCCGTCACATTTTTGGATTTTAAAAAGATTATAGAAAATGAGTCGTTACAATGGGATAAAGTTTGGTAAAAGTGAATCTCATCGGTTGACGGTCGTGTGCAAGGAATGATGCAGTTGGTGGATTCATACTTCAAAAATGCATAGTGAACTTAAGTTTTAAATAAAGAGCTATAACAAGATTCGCATCTGTTCACGACAAATGGAAAATCAACATGCTTTTGCCAAATGACTGAATTTATTGAGATAGTCAGAAAAGATTTTAATGTCAACATTACCAGAGTCTTACCAGAAGAGCAAATAATGAAGTCCAAAAACTAAACAAAGGGGATTATGTAAGATAATATCATAAATTAATTAATTGACTAAATATTTCAGACAAGCAAACAATATGTTTATTAGATTGATGTAAATAAATACGGTCAGTTTTACAAGTTTTGACAAAAGCCCTATGTCACAAAGTATGGTATGTGTAACATCCCATTTTCCATTTCACGTTTCCATACACCTATTTCACATTTCCATAAAATTTTTCACTTTAAAAACTCATTCGAAAATACTTCGAAAACATTAGAGTAAATATACGTGGAATAATTAAAACATTAAACTATTTTTTTAAAACAACATCATTTAAAACATTTGAAAACCATAACATAGTCTTTACAGAATTTAAAACAACTTTTATTCTTTCGTGAGCCATAACCCCCAAGGTCGTTTTGCGCATGGTAACACAAGCTTGTATCGCATCATACTCCTTCCACGTTCACTTTACTTGGATCACAATTAATACCTACATCACAGAAGGAATAATACGCCTATTGCATAGTAAGAGATATAAAAAAAAAATGCAGATGCAATGCCTATGACAACTCTATATGCATATGTCTGATTGACCTGCATGTTGGGTGAGAGCAACCTCTTCAGTGTCCAAACTCACCCACATGGATTCGTTTCCACGTGAGCGCAACCTCTTCAGTATCTAAACTCATGTAAAAAAATGAATCTGTTTACGTTTATTCATATTTGGGTGAGAGAAACCTCTCTAGTATACGAACTCACCCACTCGTTAGGTGAGACCAATCTCTTCAGTATCTGAACTCACCCGAACTAGCTTGTTTTTCATGTGAGAGCAACCTCTTCAGTATCCGAACTCACGTAGAAAGCACTCATTTACATATATTAAGTTCATTATTATCCTGTGTAATGCATGATATGCAGCCCTATTGACATGCCTATATGAATGTCACATAGTATTCATATATCACAAGCAAGCAATACAATCATCTAACCACAATGAGACATGAACTGTAATTTAACTTTAATTTAATACAAAGCATGTTGTCACTAACATTTTATAAAAGCATGAAATTAATCTATTTCACAACAACCAATGCAACTTTTATATCACTCTCTATATTTAACTATTTCTATCAATTCATATTAACAGGAGTTCCATATGTTTACAAATCTTTTATCTCTTATAGTCTATTATCAACAGATTATTCACACATCCACTTTTCAAAAAAGACAACTCCCTTTTTGTTATGTTTATTTAGCAATAAAGGTATAGTAACAATACTTAATACAAATGAACCTACTATATAGTAAGAGCCATATAATTTATCATTCATAGACTATAACTAATAATTTAGTAATGGAATTACAACACTTATTTTAATTCCTACAATTACAGGGCCTACGATTAGAGGGAAAACATGTATTCCTAAAATACTATCAAAGGGAGAACACATGGTAAACTTCATCTACAAAATATATTCCAGTAGCCATACTTCTCATTCAGCATTCGTGATCATTAATCATATCATTAATCAACATGCATCAACAAGTTTTATCTACCCTAAAACCTAATAGAAGCATTCAAGGAGTATTTATCCTAACAACAGCACCTTTACTCAAGGGCTATATAATCCCAAAGAAAATCACACAAAAACTCATTTCTTCATGATTAAACTAATAGTAGATTGGTTTATCAAATGGAAACAGATTCATTATGAGATTTATTCTTAAGAAAACAAATAAATTCATTAGCAAGGGAGGTAATAGAGGCATAAACTCGACTAGAAATCTTTACAGAACATGCACTACTCATTCTTTCACAATAAAGTATTTCTAGGTTGATCAATTATCATCCAGATTATTAGCAAATGAAACAACAAAGACATACATGAGCAAAAAGCTATCACAAAAGCAAGACTTGCAAAGAATAATCAAGGAAATCATACAACAAACAAATCCTACTCCTGTGATGTAGGTCCTTATGGACAAAGAATATGCATAATCATTTACCTCACATTGTGATTTCCTCTCCCGTCATAGATTTGTTTTGGACCAATCCTCCATCAGAGTTTCCCAAAATATCATCTCCTCCATCGTTACCGATGCATTTCTTCAGTAACTCATAGAATTTAGACAAAAAGCAAAAGAAGGTTGAGAGAGTTTTCTAGTTGTTTTCTTATGATTTTCCACTTAACCTCCTCTAAATTACATTTTGAATCTCACAGAAGACGCCAAGGAGACGCGACGCTTTGATCTCCAATGACTCCTCAAGTCTTCAGACTTTGGTTATACATTTTCAGACCAACGTTCAGTCTACTGGTCGATCGATTCAACGCCCATGATTGACCGCCAGCTTCCATCGATTAGCCGTGAATTCAGTTTCCAATTTTACCGATCGACCATCGTTTGTTGACAATCAACCGCCATGATTGTCCACCAAATTCATCCCACTCAACAATTATTTCTTCAGAAAAATAGTCACATGCTTAATAAGTTGTTAATACTAACAAAATTACTTCTCATGTTGATTTCCCAAGTTACTTTGTGAATCCTCATAACTTATCCATAAATTTAACTCACATTTTACTTCCCAAATTCACACCATCCAGATAATTATCGACTCAGTCGCCTTAGACTTCATGATTGATCATAACACTATTTAATTTCCTATTTTCTAATAAGGTATCCAATGGTTAATTACATCCCAATTGATTCTTTTAAACTATGGTAATCTCTTAATTCACAAAATTAACCCATCACACTAGTATCATAAAATACTCATATAGTTATTGGTATTAAAATCCAGAGTATTGCATTTCAATATTCAACATCATTTTTATAATTTTCAAAAATCTTTTATTATCATTACCAAGATTTCTATGCAAAATATCATGAAAGACTCGTGATATTACAGTGTGAACACTAATTTCCTTTGATATTTAAAAGTTTTTTATAATATATTAGTATGTTATGTTTTTTTGCTTGATGTCATGTTAGTTTATTGTTTGATATTGGGTGTCAAAATTTATTAAGTGGTCAAAATGATTATGGTTAATGGTATGAAATGAATGAGACAATAAACATCTGACCACAAGAAAAAAGAATAAAATTGAAGTAAACTTTAACGATCGAGTTGTCTCGCGAGAAAGTTCACGAGACTCAAAAATGGTTGATGTCCTAGGTTATCAAGTAACCAACTGAGATAGGGAATTCAACATAGATATTATGGCATAATTGATTTAATTTAAGAAGGGGAGGGTGAATTCAAGTGATTAAAAAATTTCTTAATTTGCTATCTCAAGCTATTTGTTTTTCTCTCTTAATCAAGTGATCTAATAAACGTGCAAACAAATATCACAATAATAATAAAGAGAGGGAGAGAGAGAGAGAAAGTAAATAGTTTGTTAACGCGGTTTGACTAAACTGTTTATGTTCCTGATGCAAAACTCCTCAAAAATTATTTCCCAATAACTCTTCTATTTACCCATGATTGATCTTCTGGATGTCAATCAAACCTTATAATAACTCTTCACAGGTGTCACCCTTTATTCATTCCACAATAAAAAAATATAGAGGTTTGAAGTAAGCACAATAACATAACTCTCACAAATGAGAAACTTCAAGTTTATGAATGAGATGATTTACGCTAACACTCAGTATTGAAGGCTATAATATCACAAGAAAAATAAGTAGCACTTCAACATAATATCATTCGGTTAGTTGCATAGGGAAGTGAACTTTTATTTATAGATGTCTTCAAAATTCTTGAGCATATGTCATCCTTTACTATTTATTCGATGTAACACCCTGAATCTTTATATCAGAATTTATTAAGAATAATCAGAAATTACTAGCTGTATTTAGGTAATTATCAGAGTATTACCAAGGATGTAATCGATAGATTACTATTTAAGAAGTTTATCGAAGGGTCATTAAGATTTAATTGATGGAATTAGGAATTTTAGATTGGATTCGTAATAATTGTTAATCGACTTTAGGATAAGTCATGAGCCGAAATTTAGGTTGACTCATATGTTGTATGTATAATCAACACATGAAAATACATGCGTTAAAAGTAAAATGAAATAAAGGATTACATGTGTTAAAGTAAAATGAAATAAATAATTTAAATAAACAAAATAAAAAATTTTAAAAAAAATGGAATGGCTAAGAGCCATTCTGCGAAGGGGACCCGAAGAACAGACGACAGAGAGGGGAGGAGAAGGTGAACGAACGATCGCTCGGGAGGCGACGGGGACGGACTCGCGACGGCCGGTTCGCGACGAAGGTGCGACGGACGGTAAGGTTGAGCAGCGAACATTTGCGGCATGGGCGAGGCTCCGGCGTGCGGCGAGCATTTTGTCGACGCTCGGGTTTTGCTCGCGGATCTGCGATGCCGGCGCCGATTGAATGGCGACGGCGAAGGAATGCGATGGCGATGGGGTATCGGGCGTCAAGTGACGTCGGGCGTCGGCAGAAGGCGATCAACGCCTCGGGTCAATGGGCCAGGTTGGACAGGCCGAGTGGAGCTCCTGGGCCCGGGTTGCAGCTCGGCCCAAATTGGTGCTCTTCCAGCGTGGAATCAAGTGGGGAACACACAGAAAACTTGCAGGGGCTGGTCGGGCACACCTAGGAATGTCGCTCTCTGCCTCGGCAGAGAGTGTTTCCTCACTAGTTTGTTATACATACGGGAAGAGGCAGTGGGCAGGGGAGCTAAAATTGGGGTGCTCTGTCGATTTTCTTTCCTTGCTGGAGAAACTGAGTGCAGGAGGATGGGAGTTCTCTGGAGCTGGAGGCTCTCAGGAGGCCGAGAATGGAGATGGAGGCAAGAGCTGGGAGCTCCCTCTGGAGGTTGAGCTTTTGTTGGTGAGTTCCTCCTTGTTTGGTTGATAATACACCCTGTTGTTTGGTTGAAAGTATGTCTTGCAAGTTAGTTAAATTGGTGGTCTGTTGTTAGCTAGGAATTTCTGAATAAGCATTGGACCTGTTAATGTTGGAAATGTTCTTGGTTGTTGTTATGTATAATTTTGAAGAAATCTCTATTGATTAGTTTTTTCTCTTTGGTTGTTTTCTGTCGATTTGGATGATGAGTTTTCTTCTATGTTGCTCATTATGTGAAATGTGTTTCTACTTGTTTGGTTAGGATCAGTGCTCTGTGATATTAGGTAGACATTCTGTGAAGAATTGATTAGTTTGAATATGTTAGTTATTTGCTTGTTGCCCTTTGTTAAGTGTTAAATTAATTATTGCCTATGAAATTACGATGTAGCTTGTGGGATATTACCTCTGTTGATAAGTTTAATATGTTGAGTTATGCTTTTGACTATGTAAATGGATCTTGACTTTTCAAATGATTATTAAAGGAGAGTTGTTGGGTTGTGGGAAATGTTGAATTTTCTTGTTTATAAATAATGCTTTATGGACCGAAGGAAATGGACATGGATGGGAATTTGTTGTGATGATGCCTATGTTGGATTTCAATTTCTTGGTTACACTCTATTTGGTTGTTGTTTACCGGATTGGATTATGTTATTTTCCTGTGATAATGGGTTTTAGAGAATGATAGAAGTATAAGTTGGATACACTGTTTTGGGTAATTGGTTATGTTTGGATGTTGTCGTCGAGAAATCGTGTTATGCGTTTGGTTGATATTGGTTGAATATGTCTTTGGATGTTATTGCTCTGTTGGTTTATTGGAAGCATTAATCATGGGTTAATATGATCGTTGGTTGTTTTCATATTTGATGTTGTTTCTATCAATTAGAATAAACTGTTGAAATGGAAAGATGCTCTGTTGATTATAGTTACGTGGTATTGGTTACATGTTGTGATTGTTACAAACTAAAATGAATTGAGACTTTTAATGTGTTATTGAATTTGGACTCGTTATATGAATGACTATATTGAGATATAAGGAAGGTGCTATGTGATGTTTATTCGTGAATTATCGAATGCTATTAAATAACAATGGGACGTTGGTATGCTGGAATTGGTTAGTTAATCGTTACGTTGGATGATCTATTGGTCTAATGTTTATGTTGGTTAATGTCAAGTATAATGTATTGTGGGAATACTGTGAGAATTAAGTGAGTATGTGCGCGTTGATAAATGTTTTAAACGTTTGGACGATTCAACTGTTGTTTTGTTAAGATAAAAGATAATAAAATGCGTTGGTTGTTGTTGGATATTTACTGTTGTCTTGATTTGGTTTGTGGATAATACTTGGGTTGGATTAATATATTCTGAATATCGTAAATTAAGTCGTACATTGCTTGACAGTTAATGTCGTTGGTTTCATAGCCTTCTTGGATATTAGTATAGGTCGTTGGCTTTGTTCGAGTACTTATTATGTGGGTGATGTTAGGTTCAAAGGAGAAGAGAAGAAGAATAACAACTGATTGCTATTGCGCATTAAAGATTCGAGGTAAAGAATTTGGGTGTATTTTGGCCATTGAGGCCCTACACCACAAGTAGAGTGCGTGCATTTTATGTTCGTTTTCTGAAATGCTCACTGATAATTCTTTAGATGATTTCCTACGGTATTTCCTTGTTGATTTCTTGCCATGGACATTCCCTTGATTTGGATAGTGTAGAATTGTTAGCATTTGTTAGAATATGATTTGCTCCGTGATTCATTTCCTTTATTGTCAGTTTTGCTTTTGTAGTTGTCTCTGTATTGTGATCAAATGCTTTACTTTGTAGACATATTCTTTACTATTAATTGTCCTTCTTACTGCATATGTTTTACTTTAATTGTTGTGATAGATTGCTATGATAAATAATCAAGGAGTAAATGTGATAAGTGTAAATGATGAAAGCATGAATGATAAGGAGCATGAATGTGCTAAGAGTTCTTTTAAACGTTCTATCATGTATTATCTACTTGCTATTTAGATTACATCTCTTACGATAATTCAACCGTCATTTCTTTCATTCTATATATATATCGTCTGGTTATTTCCTTTTTATATCCGTGTTAAATTAACGAGCATGTTAACCAATTGAGTATAATAATTAACTAGTTGTAGTTGATAACTAATTAGTTGAGCATGTTAAACAACTAAACTAGCATTTATTAATTGTACTCAAGCATGTCAACAATGATAGTAGATGACTTAATTATACTTTACTTGAGCATGTAAATCGACTAGAATAACTAATTGTAAACTTGAGTGTGTAAGTAAGTAAATTAATTAGCTAAGTATGTTAATTAGTTAGCATATTAACTTAGCTAGGTTTAACATGTTTTAACATTAATTAATATTGTTGCATGAGTATGTTAATTCATTTAAGTACATTCAAGCATGTTAATTAATCGGAGTAGATAAGTAGACTTGGACATGTTAATTGACTAAAGTGGTGTTGTAACTTGAGCATGTTGACTAATTAGCTAATCTAAGTATGTAACTAAGCATGATAATTAACCAGTTGTTTAAACCTTGAACATGATAACGACTTAGTCAAGCATATAATTAAATTGGATTAATATTCGCACGACAACTAATCAAGACATGCCATGTAATAAGCATGTGATTAATATGTTCAATTAGTATGCTTAACCAACGAACTAAAACGAGAGCATATTTAAATCACTTAGAAAAATAAATATAGGAAGCATGTATATGGACTAGGATAATTTATATGTTAATCAATAGTATGCTTTCGATTCTTTTCTGAACGATATTATCTTATTAATTCGAGCATGTTTTCCTTTTTTCAATTCATTGTACTTGTTCTCTGTGGGTGTAGTTATTTCATTCTATTATATATTTTGCTTTCCTTATATGTGCTTTCAATTATGCGCACTTCAATTCCTATTAAAGTTACGTTATATGCATTGTGCGTCATGTTAGGTTGAGATCATGTTAATAGAAACCCAGCAGGGGATACCCCTTCGAGGTGGTACCCACATGCACGAGTGAGGAAAATGCTAAGAACAAGAATGTTCGGGATGAGTGGAATACGCCCATCACCGAAGAAACCCTCCTAGCGGGATACGTCGGGAGGGAAGAAACTCTGAAGGCGGGATATGCCCGAAGGGGAGGACTCTTGAAGGCGGGATAAGCCGGAAAGGGGACGAAAAAGGGAGTTAGAGGGCGGATGGGTAGCGGAATTAGTCCGCAGTTAGGCGAAGCCCCCAACCTCGACGGGAACGGGGACCTAGCTGCAAGTAAAGGGTGAAGTCCCGTTAACTATTCCATCTCCTAAGAACCCTCTAATCTCCAGCTCGATGTACGAGTACAGAACAAACGAAAGAACGAACGTAATGAAAAGAATTTGTTTCCAAGAAGAATTAAAGAGAGATATGCATAATTGTTTTCCCCATTTTCTTACTGAGCCATTAGGCTCACGTATTACTTGTGGTGTAGGTACAACGATGAACAGATAATAAGTAGATGATGAACACGTAACGAAGCAGGGATGAATGATTTCGCACGCGCGAGACTCAGGGCTAGCCAAGCAAAAAGAAGAACGAGTAAACAGTTGTAATCATATTAAGTTTATTGTTTTGCACTTCATTGTTTAGTTTATCATTTAAACGATTCATTTACACTTCCACCATAATTTACAAGGGTTATTTCTTTACACTTCCACAAGATTTTAAACAAATGGTTTTTATTTTATTATTTATGCTTTCGCACCTTCTAATTGGTTTTCCCAAACGAGTTTAAAGAAAGAGTCAGTAGTGATCCGGTTAGACGCACTCTGATATGCTTTGTTTTAAAAAGAAAGAAATTTCAAATTTTTAGGCATTTTAACGATTTACGAAAATCTGGGTCGTTATATTCGATGATTGCAATATATCTGTTAAAGATATCAATGAGGCAATGGGCTTTCATTAGGTATTTTACTAGATTTCGCTCCGGGTATCTGAACTTCATAACTAGGCTTTTGCATGAAGCTTCAATTTGAATTTTTGTCTCTTGACGAAATTGCTAAAAAATCCTTTGGGCATCCACAGCAGGTGACCACACTTGTCTCTGAGCCTCCGCTGTAATATTCAGAAAATTCCTTATTTCTTTAATGTAAAATTATGTATGAAATATATTTTTTGGTTAATAGTGACATGTTTAGAAATGATGGTATTTGAATGATTGTTGGGATTGTTGTTTGTTGAAATTTTGTTAAACGATGCTATTTCTGAAGGATTTTGTTATGGCTTAAAGAGTCGTGAAATTTTAAATGGTTAAGGACATTATGATTCATATGCAATTGACCAAAATGTAGGATGATCGACTAGTTTTGAACAAACCAAAATTTGGAGTGCTCTTGGGTTGTTTTGCGATCGATCAGAAATATGGTGATCGACCAAAAACAAGGCAGAATGGAATATGCAATTCTAAGGTATTTTGAGGTCGACCAATAGGGAGAAATTGGTCAACCAACTTTGTATGAAAAATGCAATATTTTAGCATTGAGTAGATTTTTGGTTGATCGGACATTGAAAAGTGAGGGACCGGTAAGATTAAAAACCACAAAAATAGACTTTTAATTGTCTTAAGAAAGTGGTGTCTTACCTTGTCATGACTAGGAAGGTTGCACCTCCTACTTATGGCTGTTGAGGGAGAACTTAAGTACTCCCTAAGCTTGATGGCCAAGAATTCCATAAGGACATCTCTAGAAACTCTCCACAAGGTTTTCCCTCTCCTTCTTCTAAAAAATTAAAGGAATTACATATGTCTTCTATAATTTATATGGATTATATGAAGTTAGAGTAGTTGTAAGGGAAGAAAGGAGTAAAAGATGAAAAGAAAGGTTAGTTGGGCGATTTGGACATTTGATGTTTGTTGTTTATCTTCTTGAAATTTTTGAGCAAAACCAATTAGACATGTTGTTAAGGACATCTTTAGGAAGAAATAGGTTATGGAATTAATGGATTTTTTAAAGTATGGAGGAAGTTATGTGTAATACCCAGTTAAATCCTCTACGTACGATGTAAAAGATTTTACGGAATAAACAATTGGATGCATTTCAAAATTTTCTATTGTACAATTTATATAATGCAATGAGGAATTAGAGAAGAAATATTATTGGATTAATTAAAGTGTAATTGGCATCTCAGGTAAATTTGCAGTTGGGGTCGAGGTCGAATGTCTCGACCAAAATGCATTACAGAATGCATTTATGGTTTTCGGTCAAATGGCGGTCCTGGTCACCGTCGCATATCGTGCCCGAAATGCCTTACAAATTTCATTTCTGGTTTTCGTTCAAATGATGGTCTTGGTTGCGGTCGCATATCACGACTGAAATGCATTACAAATTGCATTTTTGGTTTTCTATCGGATGGTGGTCTTGGTCGTTATCGCATGTCGCGACCGAAATGTACTATAGATTGCATTTTGGTTTTCAATCGGATCGTTCAGTCGATGATTCAATAGAATTTCTCAACCAAAATGTAAAACAGAGGCAAAATTAGAATAATCAGTCGATGTTGCGGTTGACGGTTCGATCGACTTCCTCTACCAAAAAGTCCGGTTTTAATGAAATTGCTACTTTTATTGACACCATATTCTTTGTTTTCTCCTGAAGTTTTCCTTTTCTCCCCCAAAAGATATGGAGCTTTCCATGTGGCGTCATTGTATTGGACCTCCTCCCTTAATCTTGGTGATTGTCCACCAACCCTCACTTCCACTCGCAATTCTCCCTGCTTAAATGGTTGAGCGTGTGATGGCCTCAGGTCATTTTCTTCTTTACTGAGAGCTACGACTGGGTGTGAGGAAGAGAGAGTGTGTGAGGAAGGAGTGAGAACTCTGCCATTTTCGGTGAATTATGGGTGTGAAGGCATGGGATTTAGCTGCTATTAGTTGGGATTGCTTGGTGAAAACAGTGAGTGGTCGCAGTGTGGAGTCCAGTAGCTTGAAATCTTCCGTGAGGTAAGAAATGAGACTGAGTCGTGGCCAGTGGAGGCCTACACCACAAAGCAAGGTCCTCTTGATTATTGCTTGGGTGTATGTTTTATGGTTGATTTGATAATGCTTCTATCTGGATATCCTCTTGAGTTATTTATGCATAGACTTGTGAATTGGATGATGTTATTCTTTGTCAAGTAAAGATTTCTATTTGTTGGTTGATTGCGTTGCTCTTGATTTCTAGTAAACTCTTGATTACCTCTTGGTTAATATTGGATATTCTGCTGCTGGTTTAAAACACTAAACTACCATAGTAAATATCTGTGTCTAAGTTTGCAGACTAGTTGATAATACTCTTTGTTTAATTCATAATAGTTTTATAGATAATTCTCTGCTATGAAATGTATAAACTATGTAGTTTGAATTTTATTGCTCTCTTGATTTTCAACTTGGAAACCATTGGTTATCATTTAACCCTCTGTCATGCATTTCCTGTTGGTTTTCTGTAGATAATTCCCTATTGTTCTGGAAGTAATATTTTAGTTGCTAGTTTCTTGTTTTGCTTTAGGTTTATTAGACTCTTTTGCTTTGAGTTTAATTCTTCTCAGTACCATTGATTGTTGGATAATGCATCTGTTAATTATAAAGATCGAATATACTCTACACTGATGCTTTATCTCCTGGATATTATGTTGCCTCTGTTCATTATGTCTATGCTCATCTCATGCCGTCGATTTGTTGATCTAATATGCATGTTTCCACCGATGTTTAACTGGTGTACTTAAAATACTATTGTGTTGGCTTGTAATTCATGATATATTACCTCGTTGTTAATAAAATGAATTGTTAGCTCATATTTAGACAACTTCAAAATATCCCGTTTTAGAATATTATTCCATGTTATAGTATATTATTAGCTCATACCGTGTTCCATGCTGTATTACTATCTTTTTATTTAAAATTATGCCATGCTAATTGCAATCACATTATATTACCTCGTTTAATTCACCAATCTTAGTTAATTGGAATATTACTCATCACTATTGTATTATATTATATTGCCTGGTAACATAGGTTGTTGACTTGCTTTTAGTTATTGGCTTAGACTTGATTTAACTAGATTCGTTTCATTCCCCGTTAAATGATGCTGATGTATATATTATTGTGATAATTGTGCCGCATTGATATGCATCATGATAATAGAAATAATTAGGAAAGCCATAGATAAAGTAAATGAATGTAAGGGAATCGGAGGTTGGGGAGGTAGTTTCGAATCTAATCGGGTAGACTCAAGATTATGCCCTTCCCTTGTTGGGTCGCGAGAGCCTGTCTGCCCAAGGGTTAGATTCCGAGTAGTGGCTATTCTCCCTGAGAGAGAGACCTCCAATGTCTCAGCTCAATGTACGAGTTAATATATATGACTGTGAGTAAATAACAGAATGGGTAGATTTCATTTTGACATAATCAGTTACAAGCATGCATCATATTGCATCTCATTTCTTGCTAGGCATTAAACTCATAGTTAGCTTGTGGTGTAGGTAACTGTCAGGATATTAGCATTCTCGAAGTGAAGGAGGCATTGCATGTTGAGGACTAGGGTTACCCAGTTGAATCAACCTGAGGGGTTATGGCTCTCAAAGAAGCAAAAATGTTATTTTGAAATAGTTTGAGAAACAATAAACATTTTGTGAACTACGAACTCATGTTTAATTGTCAAACCATATTTTAAATTTATTAATTCTTTTTGCTTTTTACTCTAATTTATTTTACACACTCTGATTTATTTCGCTCACTTTAATTTATTTCCTCTCGTACGTTTTAAATAAATAAAAAGAAAATTTTTACATGAAAAATTAAAAGGAAAAAGGAAAAAGGTTTCAGGATTTAACGCGGGGCGTTACAATTGGTATCCGAGCACAACCTGATCAAATGCGATTCTGTGGACTGCTGGTAACGCAAGACTCGTCAGAGAATACTCCTCCGATTGTTAGTTAAGCTTTGTTTCTTGAAATGTTTCCTTTAACTTATTATTTTATAATATGAAAACATATAGGATTATAAAATAACTAGACTAGTGAGAGTCAACATACTGTTTACGATGAGAGGAACGAGGCAACAAGCCTACAAGGGGATACAAATGGCCATGGGGGTGCCGAAGCTTATAATGGGAGGGATGAAGCCCTCGAACGCATTTCTGCGGTAGTGGAGCAACACTTTCAACATATGAAACGATTTATGGGAAGAGAGAACGGGAATGGAAATGGGGATCATAGCGCAGTGGTGATTTCGAAGGAAGCGGGTTGGGAGAAGTTTCAATGGCTCAAGCCTCCCAGTTTCAATGGAAATATCTCTGACGTTGCGGGAGTTGAAGAGTGGAGCCTCTCCCTAGAGGATATGTTCGAGTACGTAAGCATAAAGGAGGCCTAGAGAGTAAATTGTGCTGCCTACTTGCTGATCTAGGATGCCCACTTCTGGTGGGACTCAATTAAAGCCACACGAGATGTTAGAACCCTCACTTGGGTCAACTTCAAATAACTATTCTATGAGAAATACTTCAATCACACCATCCGGACGTAGAAGCTAATGGAATTCATATGCCTACGCCAAACGGGAACGGTGTCGGAATATGTTCCAAAGTTTGAAGCGCTATCTCATTTTGCTTCACATTTGGTGGCCACTGAGGAGCACAATGTTCACCATCCTCAAGGGGGTCACGGTATTTGGTACAGAGGACGTCCCTTACTCGAAGATTGTTGCAAAGGCCTTGGTGGCGGAGAATGTGAAAGCAATGGCAGCAAGGCAAAGAGAGGTGAATCAGAGATTGTGGAAGAACAATCCGAGTCAACAACCACGAGGTAGTTTGCTAGTAAGCAGGGGAATTAAAAAACCATTGGATAACGATGCACAGTAAAGGAGAGATAAGCGCCTAATGACAGAGACAACCAATGCTCCTCAGAGCGTTAGAACATATCAGCCTAATGCATGTCCGAACTGCAAGAAAGTCCATTGCGGTGAATGTTTGGCGGGCTCTAAACAGTGCTTCGTATGTGGAGGGATTGGGCACATTGCCAGGTATTGCTCTGCCAGATCTGGAGGACAAGGAGGAGTGGCTCCACGAGTCTTCGCTATGTTCAGGCACGACCAGGAAGAGGAGGAGGAGCCAACAGTGGTGTCAGGTACACATCACTTTATGCGATAATTATATATGTGGTGTTAAAGTGCTACCTAGTCGTATTAGGAGATCTTACCTTAAGAATAAATAAGTTGTCTAATCCTATCAAGTACTGTCTATATTAATAATATTACCGCACATATCTTATTCGATTCGGGTGCTATGCACTCATTTATCTCAACTGAGTTCTGTACAAAAGCGAATTGCTTCTCTAATCTTATGAATTGTGCATATAGAGTGCTATTGCCTTTTGGCGACTGCTTGACTGCCAACAGAATTCTAAAGGCATATGCGTTGAGATAAATGGCCGTTTCTTTCATGCTGATCTAATTGCCAGGGACCTTAAGGGATATGATATCCTTTTGGGCATGGACTTGTTTTTGCATCACCAGGCAGTTAAAGGTCCGTTTCTACCATCCTAATGGCGAATCACATATTTTTCAAGGGACCAAGGAGAAAGGTAAACTCACAGTTATTTCCGTGCTCAAGGCAGATAGATTGCTGAAAACTGGATGTGATGGATTCTTAATAAACGTAATGGATACCATAGCGACCCTTAGTGCCAAATTGGAAGATGTTGCAATAGTCTGAGACTTTCCGGGTGTCTCTCTCAATGATCTTCCCAGCTTATCATCTAACCGAGAGATTGAATTTGTGATCGATCTACACCCTAGTACTGAACCCATTTCAAAGAACCCTTATAGAATGGCACTGGCAGAATTATGAGAATTAAAGATTTAGCTAGAGGAATTAATCAACAAGGGGTTCATCCATTTAAGCTTCTCACCTTGGGGAGCACCTATATTGTTTGTAAAGAAGAAAGATAGATCGTTAAGAATGTGCATTGACTATAAGGAATTGAATAAGGTAACGATCAAGAATAAATACTCATTCCTGTGAATTGATGATTGATTCGACCAATTGTGTGGTGCCAAAGTGTTCTCAAAGATTGACCTGCACTCGAGATATTATCAAATGAAGGTTAGGTCGGACGATGTACCAAAAACAAAATTTTGCACTAGGTACAGACATTACAAATTTCTAGTGATGTCATTCGGGCTGACCAATGCTCCCGTAGCTTTTATGGATATGATGAACAGAATTTTCAAAGACTATCTTGACAAATTTATTATCGTCTTCATTGACGATATTCTGGTCTATTCTCAAATAGAGGAAGCGCACTGCGAACACCTTAGGATTGCGATGTCTGTTCTTGATCAACACTAGTTGTATGCCAAGTTTTCTAAGTGCGAATTCTGGTTAAGTGAAGTCAGCTTCTTTGGCCATGTGATTTCTAGGAATGACGTTGCTGTCAATCAGGCAAAAATACAAGCGATTGTGGATTGGGTGCAACCAATGAATGTGGGTGATGTAAGAAGCTTCCTTGGACTTGCTAGATATTACAGACGTTTCATCGATGGATTCTCCAAGATTGCCTTACCTCTCACCAGCTTGACGAAGAAGAATGCACGATTTTTGTGGTCTAGTAAATGTGAGGAGAGCTTCCAAGAACTAAAACACCAGTTGACATCAGCACCTATATTGGCCTCGCCTGTGGACAAGGGCGATTTCTGTAGCTATTGTGATGCATCCAAGAACGGACTTAGTGGGGTACTTATGCACTTCAAGGCGGCTTAAACCTCATGAAGCTAATTACCCCATGCACGATCTGGAGCTTGCTGCTATTGTGTTTACACTAAAAATCTAGAGACACTATTTATATGGCCACCGTTGCGAGATTTATTCGGATCATAAAAGTCTCAAATATATCTTCAAGCAAAGAAGCTTAACATGAGAGAATGGCGATGGTTAGAGTTCATAAGGACTATGATTGTGAGATTAAGTATCATCCCAACAAAGCCAACGTAGTAGCTGATGCTCTTAGTTGAAAGGTTGCTGTAACGACCGGACTTTTTCTTACCCTTTAAAATACGTAAAAATTTAAAACTTTATAAAATGACTAAAACCTTTATTAAAACCTCTTTAAAATAAAATCGGAGTGCCTTCAAAAGCCGGACTGTCAAAACTCTTTTCGTTCTACCCGTTATGAAAATCGTTATAAAATCTTTTACCAAAATACAGTGAAAGTCAAATCAAGAACATAGCAGGTTTATTAAAACATATTGAAAGCGTAAATAATTCTTAAAAAAAAATACTAAACAAAGCATTATGTTAATTACAAGCCACATTATCTTTTACTTCCCTTAGCTTAGGCAGCCACAAGTTCCTGCGCATGCAAATCCTTCATCCCTGCTTTTTGATCTGTTCATTGTTTCCTCGTATATGTACCTACACCACAAGTAAAGACATGAGCCAAATGATCCAATAAGAAAAGGGTTTATGCATATGCTATGTCTCTCTTTAGTTCTCTTGGAATGGGTACCGCCCCAAACCAATCTTTTCTTTACATTAATTCTTTTATTTTTTACTCGTATATCGAGCGGGAGATTGAAGGACCCATATGGAATGGCATAGTTGATCAAATCTAACCTTCTACTTGCAACTAGGTTCCTGTTCCCGACAAGGAAGGGGCTTCTCCTAGCTGCCAGACTAGATCCGTTACCCATCCGCCCCCCAACTCCCCATTATTCTTTTCCTTCATTTTCTTAATGTTTTTACCTCACATAATGCATGTGTGATTACCACCCTCTGGGTGGCACTCCCTATTTGTTTCTCTTAGCATGATGCATGATGATACTGTATGACATAATTGAATAACGCATAGAAATGAAAGTAACAATCATTGAATAGTGCATAGGAATGAAAGTAAATAATTGAATAATACATTGAAATGAAAGTAAACAATAATTGAACTGCACACATATATGATTAACAGCGCATAAATGAAGGTAACCATAATGAACAGCGCATATAAAGAACAACAGTAATTGGAAGCGCATAACAGAGAATCATTATGAGAACGAATTGAAACAACAATTGGCATGCTTGAACTTACAGAACACCACAATAAACAAAACAGAGGAGATTTTAAGTCAATTAACTATTAAACCACTAAAGCACGCTTCTCAGGAGTATAATGGTATTAAATGTGCATGGATAACTACATGGATCAAGTATATAAGAAGGATTACAACTAATCATTCGCACGAACAAACATGCTTCACAAACACAAGAGTATAATGACATGACAACATTAAGTAGACATGGATAACAATGTGAATCAAATTAAGAAAATTAAACATGGATAAAGCATAAGGTTGTTCTTTAGCTAAAGTCATCAACTTATTCCCAATTGTTATTCTAGTTACTTGTTATTGTAAATTCCTAGTTAATTAAATAAGAAACTACTATTGTTACTCCAATTGCTTAAACATGCTCGGTTAAGGATCATTATTACAATTGTCCTCTTAGTTAATTAACATGCTCAAGAAATGTTACAATTATTACTCTCGTTGATTTTCATCCTAGTTAACTAATCATGCTCAGATTAGTGAAGTCTAGTTCATTGAACATGATTTTATTCTAATCTAATTATACATGCTCAGGTTTAGGAAACTATAATTTATAATTAACACAAAGAAGACAATTACATTTTTGGACACAATAGCAGGGTAAAGCAGTATGAAATCTATGACTACAGAAGGAAGACACAAACATGTATTCACATAGCAGAATCCTCGTCGATGAAACTCTTAGTTCGTTCATACTTATCACATTCTAAGGTGATCTTTAATTCATTATTCTTTCATCTAGCAATAATTAAATAGCACATATAAGGAATGATAAGGAATGACAGTAAATAACAAAATTAAATATAACAGCGAATTAGACGGAGAATAGAAATACCATACTTGAATTTATAGAGTACAATAATAAAGAAGTAACAACTTAGCATAATTCTAATAGTGAACTACACAACGACATAGCAGCGAGTGGTTATGTTTTTAATAATGAATTAAACAGCGATAAACAACATATTTTTAATGTTAGGCGGAAACATACTTTATAAATTGCTAAGCATGAAAGAGTATAAATTCATTCTAAGCACTTAGCGTGGTGTATGTTTAAAGGAAAGCATAGTTCTTAACCTATTTAGTTAAACATGCTCAGATTAATTAATTACCAACTAGTTAACTAGTTAAGCATGCTGAAATTAATTAGTTACTAACATACTCAGAATTCTCAAACATGCTTAGTTACTAACATACTCAGAATTCTTAGTTCTAATTATTAATCTAGTTAATTAAACATGCTAACATTAGTCTGGTTGCATAACACATAGATATAAACAATGGAAATGGCAGAAAAATATATGCATTGAATGAAAGAATTGACAGTTTATAATCAACACAGAGAGATTTAAACTAAACAATAAAGAACAGAACCATCCTCAGCTCATCATTCTAACCTACAAGCTTAACTCATTCATCCAAGCAGTAAGCATCCTACATGCTTAACTCATTCATCCAATCAGTAAACATTCATCCACCTAAGGAACTTTCAGGACATTAACAACAAGTAAAGCAGGACATGAACAACAAGTAAAGAGTTTAGCAAAGGAAATTACAAGGGACTAAACACAAAACTCACGCACGCTACTTGTGGGTAGGGCCTCCACTGGACAAGACTCTACCCGATTCCTTACCCTTGTTGACAAACTAACTCACGAACAACTCCACAGCTCCCTAGGCTTCATGGATGGTAACTCCAGCTTACAGAGATCTTGCTTCACTAGCTTCACACATTGAAGTACTCTCATGAACACTCACGAGTTCACAGAGCACTCACAGAACACACTTAACTCACAGTGGGAAGACTCTCTTGTTGGAACTCTCTCTCTCTCTCTCTCACAAGACTCTCTCTTTCACTAGAAGGAAAACTCTACCAAAGAAATGGAAGAGGAATGGCTAAATCGTAGAGCCATTCCTAGAAGGGAATAGAAGTACACGTACCGGAGAGGGGAGAGGGGAGAGGCGTGGCTTCACATGGGGGAAGGCATGGTCTTCGTCTCCTTTATCGTCTGGGTAGGATTTTAATTGCTACACAACAAATTGCTTCTAATTTAAAACCTAATTTATTCGCAGGCCTGGGATGTTTCGGACGCGAGGATTTGTCCTAACCTCGTCTGCGTGCATCCAAAAGTCACTGTTCCTAAGGCGGAAGTGCACATCCGGATGAAGGATAGCGTCCTCACCTTCCTCCGCACTCGTCTCAATCTGTCATTCGGATGAGGAATGGAGTCCTCATTCTAGCGTCCTCATTCATCTGAAACTGTTCAGAAATTGGACAAATTCAAAATGACTGCGTCCGCATGCATCCACCATCTTCCGCATGCATCCACCATCATCTGCATCCGTCCGAATTCACCATTCGGACGAAGAATGGACTTCCGCATTTAGCGTCCGCATTGTTCGAAAGCGTCCAGTAATTAGACAGATTCAAAATGCATCCATCCGCCTTCGTCCGTATGCGTCCGAAAGTCAAGCATCAGTACTCAAAACCTCATCCTGCACCATCCCAAAGTGCAGGGATGGCATCCTACGCATTTGTGAATGACATTTCTCATCCTCGAGTCGTCCGCATGCGTCTGAATCATCTAGAACAACCTTTTCCTTCACATTTTCCTACCTAATTTTCATCCCATAATATTTTTCCCATAATTACACATCACAATTTAACACGTATCAATAAGCGATGCAATCTGTAATTATTCGGTAATTTAATTACATCACATATACGGGAAAAATGTTATTGAGATATTACAGTTGTCATCATGAGCATACTAGGCGATGAAATGCCAGTGGGACTTCAGAAAGACGTTTGAGAGATAGACGTACAAATGGTCCCTACTCAGTTGGATATTGTTTTGTCAAAGTTGACCTTGAAACATTCCATATTAGAATAGATTAAAGAAGCCCAATAGGGAGATGGTGTATGTGAAGATTTTAAGTTAAATTCGACTCCAGCAAAATATCGAGACTATTCTGTTTCTGCTGATGGAATAATAAAGTATAAAGGCAGATAGTATGTGCTCAGTGACTCACTGTTGCGAATAGCAATCTTGCGACATGCTCACTCAGAAAAGCTTCTCCATCCATCTAGGGTGTAACAAGATGTATAAAGACCTCAAAATGCACTATTATTGGCATGTGATGGAATATGATATTGCTGAGTATGTGGTGTCATGCCAGGTATGTCAACAAGTGAAAGCAGAATATCAGAGGCCTGGTGGGATGCTTTTGGCGATGCCAATACCTGAATGGAAGTGGGAGCACATCACGATAGATTTTGTTACAAGATTGACGAAGACTGCTAATGGACATGAATCGATCTAGGTAATTGTTGACAGATTGACCAAAGTTGCTCACTTCTTGCCAGTAAAAATGACTTACTGTTGGTTTTTAGGTTCCCTCGTACGGCGGAATTACCGATGTTCATAACAACGGTAACGTGCGTAACCTATGTATCATGAAAAACAATTTCAACATGAACATAAAATGAATCGTTGTTATAATATATTAATAATAATATGTATATAAAATCTCTGTTTAGATCTAAGTTAAAAGATGAAGAATATTACCTTTGTAGCTTACTTCACATCGGTACAAAATCAACCTTCGATCTTCTCCGCCAATTCTCCTCACCTCGAATAAGCACATGTGGGCGTGATGAACGAAACAAGAACACACTCAATTTATGATAGATCGTCTTCTCAACACATGAGACGATCTATTTGGATTTAGAAAACACTTCTCTAAAGCCAACACAGAAGACACAAATTTTGCTCTCAAAATGGTTTCTTTAATCTCAAATACTTCAACCTCAACTTCAACTTTTTCTCCAACAACCTTCATCTAATGAGGTTGGGCCTCTATTTATAGTGGTATTTCTCCATAATGGTCATTATGACATTTAGAGAAAAACACTATAAATTTCTCATTAAAGTTATAATTGATTTCATACATTTATAACAATGTTATGGAAATCAAAAGTCTTGTCACCATAGCTCAACACTTGGCACATTTAAGTTATAACACATTTATAACAAAAATGTTATGGAAAACAAAAGGTTATGACATTAAATCAAATTTGACATTAATTCAAATTTGACAAAATCCATTTTAAAAACTATTTTTAAAAGTTACTTTATATTTTTTAATTAATTGAATAATCAATAATTCAATTATTTTATTTAATGAAATATAACAAATATATTAACTATGACAACTTTTGTCATTTTGTCTTAGTTAATTGAATAATCACTAATTCAATTATTTCATCTAATGAAAAAATAATAATAAACTTATTATTGAGTGTATTAAATAATTAATTATTTAATCTTCTTTGTTCATTTTTCTATTACTCGACTAATGATAGAAGGTGACGAAGGGACCGATGGACCAATAGTTTTAAGCTCCAATAATATTTTGTTAATTAACATAAACTCTTTATATTAATTAATATAATTATTAACTCTAAAGTAATTCCACTAAATACTTAGACTTGCACTCTCAAAACTATAGAATATATTTACTTAAAGTAATGTCCATTGATATAGTCATTACATATGTATTAACCTTCCATTTAGATTCATAACAGAGCTAGGTTTACAATTTGTTAACCTCTCATATTGCGTCTTTATCCTTGACTACCATTAGTTCTTGATTGAATAATTAATTCATAACGATTATGAATTGCGCTCTAATTATTCGATCCTTGAACTAACCAACAAAATAATCTATAGAAATCGATTTTGTTGTATCGATATTAACATTCCCAGCTATTCATTTTAATTTACTCCCAATATACAAGGTATACGAATCATAACTCGTACAAAACTTTACCAAGTAAATTAAAGAATAAATTAAAATAACATAGGAGTTTATTAAATACAACAAATTAAGATCATACATATATGACCATCATTATGATAAAATTAATTGTTCTATATTTAACGAAAATTATCAAAACAATATAATTTTATCTTGTCCAGTCCTATATAATCATATTACCTAAAACATATTTATCTTGTGTCACTACATATTTAGTTTGGATATGACTATACATTCTTAATGAGATAAACTATGTTTATGACTAAGAACTATTTGAATATTCCATACTTCAAATGTAAGTCATGGATATATTTTGGTTATTACTCTTTATATTTTATCCCACATATATACAATATATATGTTAATATAAAGTCAGCATAAATAACCAAGAAATTTTCTATAAATTTTATAAAACATAATCTAAAATGTTAACATAATATTAATCAATATAAATTTATTCATATATTATAAAATTGTTCTATTGCATTTGCTTATTGGGCACATTACTTCCAACAATCTCCCACTTGCCCTAAAGCAAATGGGACATGTCTCTAATCTCTAAGCCCTCTAGATGTTTCTCAAAACATTTTACAAAAAACGTCTTGGTGAAGGGATCAGCAAGATTCTCATCTGATGGAATCTTTAGAACAGTAACATTTCCACGCTGCACTATATCTCTTATCACACTATATTTTCTCTCTATATGCTTTGTTCGTTTGTGACTTTTAGGTTCTTTAGCATTCGCCACTGCACCACTATTGTTATAGTACAAAGACAATGGTTTATCCATATTTGAAACTACTTCCAAATCACTAAAGAATTTTCTAAGCCACACAGCTTCTTTTGCTGCTTCACAAGTAGCAATGTATTCTGCTTCCATAGTAGAGTCTGAAACACCACCTTGTTTTACACTTCTCCAAACTATGGCTCAACCTTCAAAGGTGAAAACTGATCTAGATAACGACTTTCAATCATCTGTATCAGTTTGAAAAATTAGAATTTGTGTATCCAGTTGGAATCAAATTACTACCAGAATATACTAGCATATAGTTTCTCGTTCCCCTTAGATACTTGAGAATATGTTTGACTGCTATCCAATGATCTAATCCTAGATTTGACTGGAAACGGCTAACTATCCCTACTACATAACGTATGTCGGGCCTCGTGCACAACATAGCATACATCAAGCTCACAAAAGCTGATGCATAGGGGTAACGTCTCATATCTTCTTCCTTTTGAGGTGTGTTAGGATGCTGCTTTTTAGAAAGAATAACTCCATGTCTAGAAGGTAAATAACCTTTCTTGGAGTTTTGCATCGAATATTTGACAACTATCTTGTCAATAAACAATGCTTGAGACAAAGCTAATATTCTATTTTTACGATCTCTTATTAGACGAATCCCAAGAATGTAGCTTGCATTTCCTAAATCTTTCATTTGGAATTACTTAGCTAGCCATGCTTTTATATCTGATAATAATTTTACATTATTCCCAATAAGTAGAATATCATCAACGTACAAAACTAAGAAGACCACACGTGTGTCATTGATGAGCTTGTATACACAAGACTCATCAAGGCACTGTGTGGACCAATAAGATTTGATTGCTTCATCAAATCTCATATACCATGACCTAGATGCTTGCTTAAGTCCATAAATAGACCTATTTAACTTAAACCTTTTGTTGTGCATCTTTATCTATGAAACCCTCTGGTTGCTCCATATAAATGGTTTCTTCAAGATGACCATTTAGAAAAGCCGTCTTGACATTCATATGCCAAATCTCATAATCATAATGAGCGGCAATAGAGAGCAATATACAAATGGACTTCAGCATAGCTACAGGAGAGAAAGTCTCTTCATAATCAACTCCTTTCCTTTGGGTATAACCCTTAGCTGCAAGTCTAGCTTTGAATGTCTCTACATTCCAGTCCACTCCTCTTTTTCTCTTAAAGATCTATTTACACCCTATAGGTTTCACCCCTTCAGGTAGATCTACAAGATCCCAGATGGAGTTGGAATACATAGATTCCATCTCAAGTTTCATAGCTTCAAGCCATGCTTCTTTGTCAGCATCTTCCATTGCACATCTAAATGACAATGGATCATCTTTTCCATCATCAGTGACAGCAACTTGTGCTTCACGTACCTGTCCGTATCGAGCTGGTGGTCGTACTACCCTCTCACTACGTCTAGGTGGTGTGATTAGATGACTAGAAGTAGTCATCTTCTAAGTACCATGTGGAACAACAACTTTTGTTGTTTCCGATCTGATCTCATCAGCATGAATTTCCTCCAAGACAATCTTGCTTTGAGGTTTGAAGTTTGCCATATAGTCATATTCAAGAAATGTGGCATTTGTCGATACAAATACCTTGTTATCTTGAGGACTATAGAACAAACCTCCTCTTGTGCCTTTTGCATAACCAACAAACATGCAAATCTCAGATCGAGGTTCTAATTTTCCAGTCTTTCCTACTAGCACATGTGCGGGACACCCCCATATGTAAAAGTGTCTCAAACTAGGCTTGTGACCACTCCACAACTCTAAAGGTGTCTTAAGAATAGACTTAGATGGGACCACATTCAAAATGTAAGTCGCTGTCTGTATGGCGTATCCCCAAAATGATTTTGGAAGTGCAGAGTAACTCATCATGGATCGAACCATGTTAAGTAAAGTCCTATTTCTCCTCTCAGTAACACCATTTCATTGAGGAGTGTCAGGTGTTGTTAGGTGAGATATAATCTCATGTTCTAACAAGTAATCATTGAATTCATTATCAAGGTATTCACCTCCTCATTCTGATCGAAGGCATGTGATTGACTTATCTAATTGTTTTTTAGCTTCAGCTTTAAACTCTTGAAACTTTCTAGAAGTTTCTGATTTAAATTGAATTTGATAAGTATAACCATATCTTGAGTAATCATCAACAAAAATGATGAAGTACTCATAACCACCTCTAGCCCGAGTAGTCATAGGGCCACATACATCTGAATGTATGAGTTCAAGTGGCTCTTGAGCCATTCGACCTTTTGCAGAAAAAGGTCTCTTGGTTATTTTTCCCTCTAGACAAGATTCACAGACTGGTAAAGATCCAATATTTAAATCTTTTAAAGGACCGTTCTTCACTAGTATATCAATTCTATCTAGATTAATATGACCTAGACGAAGGTGCCAAAAATATGTGTTATCATTATAAGAAATTTTAAGTTTCTTGGACTTAAGCAATTCTACTTTGAAAAGTTCAGTATTCAACAGTGATTTATTGGTGGGCCTCATCATACAAAGTCCACTTTCCATAAAACCATAACAAATATCTAATCCATTTCTAGAAATAATAACAATATTATTATTAAAAGAAATTGAATAACATTGTTCAAATAAGTGAGAAACAGAAATGAGATTTCTAGTAAAGCCCGGTACAAAATAAACATTATTCAATAATAAAAATTTATTTTGAAATATAATTTTGTTTCTCCTACTACTGAAGCTGAAACTAGTGCTCCATTGCTCACTCTTATAGTGAACTCCTCATCTCCTAAATTCTGATAGGAACTATGCATCTGTAAAGAACAACAAACATGATTAGTCGCACCTGAATCAACTATCCAGGGTGATAAATCATTCTCAACTAAACAAGATTCAATAACAATTAAATCAGATTTACTTGTCTTCTTTTGTTTTAGTTCCTTGAGATACTTTTTACAGTTTCTCTTCTCTTTTGTTGCATTTTCAGCAGGGATCGGAGGATATTCCTCAGTCATGACAAACTTCAAGTTGTCGTGTACAAGAATCATATTCATGTTCTTTTTCCAGTTGACGAAATTTCGCCAGTCAACTTTTCAGTCTCGAGTAAATTAATCATAAAAGAAGACATTATGTTGTAATGAATAAATAAATAATGATTAATATTATGCATAAAATTCATAAGAAATATGGCAAGTAAAAATGATGCATGAGCATGCTAAATCACTAAATAAAATGCAAATGCTATTATTGCCTTGATACATAATATTTTTCCTTATGGTAAAAATATTATTTATTAATAAATTTATTAAAGATATCTCATATTTTCAAAATTTATTAACTATCGATTAGTTTTGGTCAAAATCTGTTTAACACATTATATCACATTTTTATGAGTGTATACCATCGTTTCGGTTTTATAAAATTTAAGTTATAATTGCCGCGTTAAGGACTGTCAATTATAAAATACATTTTATAAAACCTATCTCTAGGAGATCAACCATGGTGTTGATCTAAGTGAACACTCTCCTTAGGAAGGACGATAACTAAGTCATCTCGGAGCTCCGCTTAAATCTCACATTGTTATATCAACGATGGAGACCATGGAAAGTTACGCCTAACTCTCCGCTTCCACTCATTATTTTGAATTATAGTGATTTTATAGAATATCACATATTCTATTAAATTTATATATAAAAAATATTTAATCAAAATAAATTTATTTTATATGTAGATTATTAATTTTATAATCATATTATAAAATTAATGATACTAAATAAACAATTTATTTAGCACTTACAAAATAATGTAAAAATTTTAACAATTAAAATTTTGCATTATTTTATTTTCTCACATAATTCATAAATATGAATTAATAGTTTTAATCTAATTAAAACTATTTAATTTTTAACAAACTAATTTATTAAAATTAAATAAATAAAATATATGCTAAGAATGCATGCTAATGTGAGAAAACTAAATGATAAGTAGGCCCTATATGCAAGTACTATATGACATGTGAATGCATGACTATGATAAAACAACTTATATCAAGCATAAAAGTAAATGAAATAATGACCGGATTGATTTGGGTATTTCTAAAATTACAAATAAACCAAAAAAAAAATTATCTAAAGTCTTGGTGGCCTCCACAATTTTTGGGTCATACGTCGCGGTGACAACAATTGCACACCATAGTTTTGCTCCAAAATTTGTCTTCTCCTCCTTCTTTCTTTGATCTCCATCAATATTATATAAAGAGTATTTACTCAAGACAAATTGAGTTTACATCAAAAATTAAAAATAAGAAATTTTAAAAAATATTCCTATCCCAAATCGGTCACATGAAATTACGATCATTATTTCAATCTTACATATATTCATACATTCAACATTCCAAAAATATATATTAATTAAAAAAATATATAAGCCTACTTATCATCACATATCATGATTTTCATAAAATCACATTATTAAATATATTATAACTACAACGAAGCTCTGATACCAATTATTAGTTTTTAGGTTTCCTTGCACGGCGGAATTACCGATGTTCATAACAACGGTAACGCGCGTAACCTATGTATCATGAAAAACAATTTCAACATGAACATAAAATGGATTGTTGTTATAATATATTAATAATAATATGTATTTAAAATCTCTATTTAGATCTAAGCTAAAAGATGAAGAATATTACCTTTGTATCTTACTTCACACAGGTAAAAAATCAACCTTCGATCTTCTCCGTCAATCCTCCTCACCTCGAATAAGCACGTGTGGGCGTGATGAACGAAACAAGATCACACTCAATTTATGATAGATCGTATTCTCAACACATGAGACGATCTATTTGTATTTAAAAAACACTTCTCTAAAGCCAACACGGAAGACACAAATTTTGCTCTCAAAATAGATTCCTTAATCTCAAATACTTCAACCTCAACTTCAACTTTGTCTCCAACAACCTTCATCTAATGAGGTTGGGCCTCTATTGATAGTGGTATTTCTCCATAATGGCCATTATGACATTTAGAGAAAAAACTACAAATTCCTCATTAAAATTATAATTAATTTCATACATTTATAAAAATGTTATGGAAATCAAAAGTCTTGTCACCATAACTCAACACTTGGCACATTTAAGTTATAACACATTTATAACAAAAATGTTATGGAAAACAAAAGGTCATGACATTAAATCAAATTTGACATTAATTCAAATTTGACAAAATTCATTTTAAAAACTATTTTTAAAAGTTACTTTATATTTGTTAATTAATTGAATAATCAATAATTTAATTATTTCATTTAATGAAATATAACAAATATATTAACTATGACAACTTTTGTCATTTTGTCTTAATTAATTGAATAATCAATAATTCAATTATTTCATCTAATGAAAAAATAATAATAAACTTATTATTGAGTGTATTAAATAATTAATTCATAATTAATTATTTAATCTTCTTTGTTCATTTTTCTATTATTCGAATAATTATAGAATGTGACGAAGAGACCGATGGACCTATAGTTTTAAGCTCCAATAATGTTTTGTTAATTAATGTAAACTCTTTATATTAATTAACATAATTATTAACTCTAAAGTAATTTCACTAAATACTTAGAGTTGCACTCTCAAAACTATAGAGTATATTTACTTAAAGTAATGCCATTGATATAGTCATTACATATGTATTAACTCTCCATTTAGATTCACAATAGAGTTAGGTTTATAATCTGTTAACCTCTCATATTGCGTCTTTATCCTTGACTACCATTAGTTCTTGATTGAATAATTAATTCATAACGATTATGAATTGCGCGTTAATTATTCGATCTTTGAACTAACAAACAAAAGGAATCTATAGAAATGGATTTCGTTGTATCGATATTAACATTCTCAGCTATTCATTTTAATTTACTCCCAATATACAAAGTATACGAATCGTAACTCGTACAAAACTTTACCGAGTAAATTAAAGAATAAATTAAAATAAAATAGGAGTTTATTATATACAACGAATTAAGATCATACATATATGACCATCATTATGATAAAATTAATTGTTCTATATTTAACGAAAATTATTAGAACAATATAATTTTATCTGGTCCAGTCCTATATAATCATATTACATAAAACATATTTATCTTATGTCACTACATATTTAGTTGGGATATGACTATACATTCTTAATGAGATAAATTATGTTTATGACTAAGAATTATTTGAAGATTCCATACTTCAAATGTAAGTCATGGATATATTCTGGTTATTACTCTTTATATTTTATCCCACATATATAGAATATATATGTTAATATAAAGTCAGCATAAATAACCAAGGAATTTTCTATGAATTTTATAAAACATAATCTGAAATGTTAACATAATATTAATCAATATAAATTTATTCATATATTATAAAATTGTTCTATTACATTTGCTTGTTGGGCCCATTACTTCCAACACCTACAAGGTGAATCAATTTGCCGACATGTATGTTAAAGAAATTGTGCGACTACACGGTGTTCTGGTCTCCATTGTATTTGATCATGATCCACATTTCACCTCGGTGTTCTAGAAGAGCTTGAGCAAGACTATGGGCTTAAAATTGAAGTTCAATACTGCCTTTCATCCCAAGATAGATGGCCAGAGTGAGAGAACAATTCAGATATTTGAGGATATGTTACGTGCTTTTGTGCTTGAATTCCATATTGGATGGGGAAAAATACTGCCGTTGGTCAAGTTCGCTTACAATAACAGTTTTCAGGCCATGATCAGAATGGTGCCTTACGAGGCGTTATATTATAGAAAATGTAGATCTCCATTGTATTAGAGTGAAGCTGGTGAAGAAGAGTTTTATGGCCCTGACACGGTGCAACAGACAACCAAAACGGTTATAATCATCCGACAAAGAATGATGGCTGCTCAAAGTCATCAAAAGAGCTATGTCAATCATCGATGAAGGGATTTGTAATTCAATGTTAGGGACTTGGTTTTTCTAAAAATATCACCTTTCAAAGGTGTTATGCGATTTGGGAAGAAGGGGTAGCTGAGTCCACGATATATTGGCCTCTTTGCGATCACAAAAATGGTCAGAAATGTGGCATATTAGTTGCAATTACCAGCTGCCATGGAGGGTGTGAACAACGTATCCCATGTATCAATGTTGAAGAAATGCCTTGGGAATGCAATTCAAATGGAGCCCCAAGAAAACATTGATGTTCAAGCAAACTTGAGCTACAAGGAAAGGTCGGTTCAGATTCTAGACTCTAGAGTAAAAGAGCTCCGACATAAGCAAATCTCATTGGTCAATATATTGTGGCAGAATCATTCCGTGGAAGAAGTCACGTGGGATAGAGAAGACGATGTGAGAGCCAGGTATCCAAATCTGTTCAGTTAGCTAAATTTTGACGACAAATTTTTGTTAAGGTGGGTAGAATATAATACATTATTAAATCCTCTATGTACAATGTAAAAGATTTCACGGAATAAACAATTGGATGCGTTTCAAAATTTTCTATTGTACACTTTATATAATGCAATAAGGAATTAGAGAAGAATTATTATTGGCCTAATTAAAGTGTAAGTGGCATTTTTTGTTGACTGGCGGTTTGGGGTCACTATCAAATGTCTCAACCAAAATGCATTACAGAATGCATTTCTAGTTTTGATCGGATGGCGGTCTTGGTTGCATATTGAGATCGAAATGCGTTACAGATTGCATTTTTGGTTTTCGGTCGGATGGCGGTCTTGGTCGCGGTCGCATATCGTGACTGAAATGCATTACAGATTGCATTTTGCTTTTCAGTCGGATCGTTCGGTTGATGATTCAGTCAAATTTCTTGACATAAATGTAAAACAGAGGAAAAATTAGAATAATCTGTAAATGTTGCGGTTGACAGTTCGGTCGATTTGCTCCACCGAAAAGTCCAGTTTTAACAAAATTTTTGCTTCTTTTGCCGCCATGTTCTTTGTTTTCTCCCTAAGTTTTCCTTTTATCCCCAGAAGATATGGAGCTTTCCACATGGCGTCATTGTATTGGACCTCCTCCCTTGATCCGGGTGATTGTCCATCAACCCTTACTTCTGTTGG
The DNA here is from genome assembly GCA_022433065.1 of Begonia loranthoides. Taxonomy (NCBI): domain Eukaryota; kingdom Viridiplantae; phylum Streptophyta; class Magnoliopsida; order Cucurbitales; family Begoniaceae; genus Begonia; species Begonia loranthoides. The sequence continues at coordinate 31,905,622 of CM039481.1, forward strand.
CAGTTCTCCCTGCTTAAATGGTTGAGCATGTGATGGTCTCAGGTCATTTTCTTCTATCCTGAGAATTACGACTGAGTGTGAGGAAGAGAGAGTGTGAGGAAGGAGTGAGCACTCTGCCATTTTCAGTGAATTGTGGGTGTGAATACGTGGGATTTAGCTGCTATTGGTTGGGATTGCTTGGTGAAAACAGTGAGTTGTCGCAGTGTGGAGTCCAGCATCTTGAAATTTTCCATGAGGTAAGAAATGGGACTGAGTCGTGGCCAGTGGAGGCCTACACCACAAAGCAGGGTCCTCTTGATTATTGCTTGAATATATGTTTTTTGGTTGATTTGATAGTGCTTCTATCTAGATATCCTCTTGAGTTATAGATGCATAGACTTGTGAATTGGATTATGTTATTCTCTGCAAGTAAAGATTTCTACTGTTGGTTGATTGCGTTGCTCTTGATTTCTAACAAACTCTCAGTTACCTATTGGTTAATATTGAATATTCTGCTGTTGGTTAAGAACACTAAACTACCGTAGTAAATATCTGTGTCTAAGTTTGCGGACAAGTTGGTAATGCTCTTTTTTTAATTCATAATAGTTTTGTAAATAACTCCCTGCTATGAAATGTATAAACTGTGTAGTTTGGATTTTAGTGCTCTCTTGTTTTTCAACTTGGAAACTATTGGTTGTCATTTAACCCTCCGTCGTGCATTGTCTGTTGGTTCTTTGTGGATAATTCCCTATTGCTCTAGAAGTAATATTTTAGTTGTTAGTTTCTTGTTTTGCTTTAGGTTTATTAGACTTCGTTGCTTTGAGTTAAATTCTTCTCTGTACCATTGATTGTTGGATAATGCATCTGTCAATTATAAAGGTCGAATATACTTTGCATTGATGCTTTATCTCTTGGATATTATGCTGCCTCTATTCATTATGTCTATGCTCATCTCATGCCATCGATATGTTGATCTAATATGCATGTTTCTTCCAATGTTTAACTACTATACTTAAAATAATGTTGTGTTGGCTTGTAAGCCATGATATATTACCTTGTTGTTAATAAAATGAATTGTTAGCTCATATTTACACAACTTCAAAACATCCCGTTTTAGAATATTACTCCATATTATAATATGTTATTAGCTCATACCGTGTTCCATGCTTTATTGTTATCTTTATATTTAAAATTACATCATGCTAATTGCAATCACATTGTATTACCTTATTTAACTCACCATTGGATTATTACTCATCACTGTTATATTATATTATGTTGCCTAGTAATATAGGTTGTTGACTTGCTTTTAGTTGTTAGCTTGCTTTTAGTTGTTGGCTTGGACTTGATTTAACTAGATTTGTTTCACTCCCCATTAAATGATACTGATGTATATATTGTTGTGATAATTGTGCCACATTGCCATGCATCATGATAATAGAAACAATTAGGAATGTCATGTAAGGATTCATATTAACATGCATTGCATGGGAGAGAAACATATAAAGTAAATGAATGTAAGGGAATCGGAGGTTGGGGAGGTAGTTTCGAATCCAACTAGGTAGACTTGAGATTATGCCCTTCCCTTGTCAGCTATTCTCCCTGAGAGAGAGACCTCCAATGCCCCAGCTCAATATACGAGTTAATGTATATGACTGTGAGTAAAGAATATATTGGGTGGATTCCATTTTGACATAATCAGTTACAGACATGCATCATATTGCATCTTATTTCTTGTTGGGCGTTAGGCTCATACTTTGCTTGTGGTGTAGGTAACTGTCAGGATATTAGTGTGCTTGAAGTGGAGGAGGAGGCATTGCCTGTTGAGCACTTGGATTACTCAGCTGAATCGACCTGAGGGGTTATGGCTTGGAAAGAAGCAAAAATGTTATTTTGAAATGGTTTGAGAAACGATAAACATTTTGTGAACTACGAACTCATGTTTAATTGTCAAACCATATTTTTGAATTTAGCAATGCTTTTCACTTTTTACTCTGATTTATTTTACACACTGATTTATTTCGCTTACTTTAATTTATTTCCTCTTGTACATTTTAAATACATAAAAAGAAAATTTTTACACAAAAAATTAAAAGGAAAAAGGAAAAAGGTTTCAGGATTTAACGTTGGGTGTTACAATATGATTGGTCAAAGATGAGTGAAAAAAAAAACCCTATAATGTATGTATAATAGATTGTAGCTCTATAATGTGTTGTTGTTATCACATCATGTTTTGGACACTAAATGGATAGGTAATATGCACAATTGTAATACCCCGATTGTTTATAATATAATTTAATAAGGATAATTGAAAAGTAATTAGGAGTATTTGGATTAATTGGCCAATTTTTGGAGTATTACCAAGGACGTATTTGTTAGATTATAATTTATGAAAATTAATGTAATTAAAATAAATATTAATTTAATGAATTAAATTATAATATTTGGGATAAATACATTAGAAGAAAATTTTAAAAGAGGGAAAGTAAGAGTGCAAGGAAGGATTGAACCGGTTTTGTTGAACCGGCTAACTTTGGGTAGCTGATCCACAAGCGACTGGAAAACAAAAGTGGATTTTCATTTGGCCTTCGGCCATTCACGCGAGAAAGAAACAGAATGAGCAAAGGGAGAGAGAACGAGAGAGGCGATGGAGGGGGGAGTGCATTTCAGAAGTCGGTTCACGAGTGCTAGGCTTTGTGTGGGGAGGATGGCGTGCGTGCTCTGCCAGTGTGCGTGGTGCGAATGGAACCGCGGGGTTGACGTCTGTGGCAAGCCCAAGTCGCAGGAGTTGGTCGAATCTGGTGCTACGAATTCGTTGCCAAGGTTAGTTCCAGATGTTAATTCCGTTATATAATTCTTCCTCCTAGGTTCTACTGAAGTTTGGTCGCCATTTTCTTGTTGACGGGGGTTTGGCCGTGGCATTGGGAGGTCTGGGTACCAGTGATTCGAGCTGGACTCGTCGAAGGCCTGTGGTCTAGCTTGCGGGTTGGTCTTAACCAGTTTGTTCTGCTCTGCTGGAACTGACAGTATGGACATGTGTCGAGTGTGTGGAGGAATGTCGAAGGCATGGCGAGGCATGACTTGTGGCAGGGGATGGAGAGTTGTGTCTCGCATGTTTGTTTTTTATAAAGGCAGAAGACTTGCAGAAGAGAAGGGGGATGGCTGGCAGAGAGCTCTCGGGTGAGCTGGTGAAGGAGGAAGGCCGAGTCCTTTTGGAGAAAATGGAGAAGAAAAACCATGGCATTCTGAAGGAGAAGAAGAAAGCTGCTCTCGGGTCTCCTTAATTGTTCAGGTAAGGAGGTTTCCTCCTTTGTTTTTGTGGATTAAGGATGAAGATAGAATGTTTGGATTATACTTTGGTGGATAATATTTTTTGTTGATTTTGGAATGCTCTTTGGTGATTGAGTAGCCGTGGTTCTGTTAACTGCATAAATGCTAGGTTATGGATTACTCTCTGTTTATGGTTGCTTCATGAGATATGTTAAGATCAATGTTCTGATTAAATACAAATTATTGGACAAAAATTGGAGGTGTGTTCTTAGGTGACCAATACTATGTTGCATGAGTTTTATGCTCTGTAAGAATGGAAATAATATTGGTTGTTATGCCCTGGATAATTATTGTGCGAAGTCTTGTTATGTGGATTAAGTTGTTAAGCTACAGTTTTGATGATATGCCTTGTTATTTAAATGCTCATTGGTTCCGTGGGATATTTAAATTGGATATCAATCTATGCATGTATAATTGTGGTGGGGTGATAGTAAATGTTCTCGGTTTCAGTTATGGGTAGTTCAGATGGGTTATGTTTTATTAGGGGTCAAAGAAGTTTCTAGAATTATTATACAATTTAGAATACGAAAAGGAAATTAGTAAATTTTAAATGTTTTTAATTATAAAGGTATTGGAAAAGGAAAATAAGGATAAAGATTAAGTACGAATGCGCGATAAAGTTTCAAGGTAAGAAATTGAGTAGAGTCGTTGGCTAGTGGAGGCCCTACACCATTAGTAGTATCTTTACTTTAATTGTTTGCTTACGTTTCTACTATGTCGCTTTAAGTATCATGCATATGCTAATCGCACGTTATTAGTTTAGTTTCTGATCATGTTTATGATGTTAGCATATTGTTATCATTTCCATTAAATTACCAAGCATGCATGTATTGTCATCGTTTTCTTTAAATTACCAAGCATGCCTATATCGTTATTGTCTTCCTTCATATTGCAAAGCATGTTTATACTATTATTGTTTCCTTTAAATTACCAAGCATGCCTACATATTATGTTAGTAGACTTTTCATATCTCCTGCTCTTATATGGTTGTGATTACTACTTTATTTTCATGCTTTTATATCGTTGTTATTACTGCTTCTCATGTACATGCATCATGCTAATAAAAACAAGTAGGAACTGCCACCTTTATGGTGGTACTCATATACATTGAGTGAGGAAAATGAATGAATGAAATGAAATGAATGAAAAAAAAAGATGATGGGGGAGTTGGGGGGTGAATGGGTAATTCGGATCTAGTTTGGTAACTAGGCCACACCCCTACCTTGTCGGAAAAAGGACTAGTTACGCATAGGAGGCTAGAAGCCGACCAAACTATACCATCACACATGGGTTCCTCCAATCTCCTGGTCGACCTATGAGTTATGAATGAATGAACGAAATGTAAAGAAAAGATTGGTTTGGGGCAGACCCATTCCAAATGACCTAAAGAGAGGCATGCATCATAGTGCATAGCTCATTTCTTACTGGGCCTCGGGCTCACAGTTGCTAATGGTGTATGTACACGTACGAGAAAATGATGAATAGGTGAAGAAGCAGTTGATGAAGGATTTGCACGCGCGGGATTTGTGGCTGGTTAGACTAAGGAAAGTAAGAGAGAAAAGAGGATTATAAATGTAAAGTAATCATTGTCTATTGTCTTTTTGAAATGAGTGAGTTATACTTCCGCTATGTTTTGAGAAAAGATTTTATAACTATAGTTTTCTACTGCTTATAACAACTTTCATAACGAGTTTTAAGTAAGATGTTTTAACGGTCTAACTTTTTAGGGAAGAACTCTGATTTAATTAAGAAGGTTTTAATAAAGATTTTAGTTGTTTTATAAAAGTTTTAAATTTAACGCATTTTTTAAAGGTTATAAAAATTGGATCATCACAACAATAATGGTGAAGGTTGTGTCTATTCAAAATTATGCATAGGGTAGTTATTGATGGAAGTTTTATTGGTTTTGAATGTATTGTGAGAAGATAACCTTAAGTGCTGGATTACACTAAAGATCTAAGGTGAGAGATATGTATGTTTTTTACCATTGTGGTCTACATCACAAGATACTAGACTTGTTTTGCTTTGTTAATGTTGTTTGTTGTATTGCTATGGTAGAATGTTAAAATAGAGTTTGTTAAGTGTAATGTACTGAAAAGTTTGGGTTTAATGGTTGAATGAAATGCATACATGTGATGCAACATGATTTAGGAAAACCATGAAACTGTTTACACGCATATGTAATGTTAATGAAATTGAAATTGTCTGAATAAACGTAAATAGGTGTTGGAGGTTGGAGGGTTTAGTGACAGTCCTGCTTGGAAGAATTACATGATGATGTATCTCTTACCTGGTTGGGATTGAGTGACGGTTTTGCCTAAGATGGACTATAGGATGTTTCTTTTTCCTTGGACTGATAATCTCCAACGTCTGGACTGTTACATGGCTGTAAGTAATGGACTGAAAGGAAACACTCTTTTCTTTTGTAATAATGCATAACATGAGCATTACATTGTCGACATTCATTTTATCTTTTATTGAACATTAGGCTCATAGGTAAATCTTGTAATGTAGGTAAGGAGTTTGATTAAATTGAAGTAATTATAGAATGATAGCATGAACTACAGAAAGAGGAGCATAGCTGCATTAAGCACTTATGTTACTCGATGTTTTTTGACCGATAGGTTATAACTCACCAAATTCTGAAAAGTTATGTTATTCGTAATGTATAAAGTTTAAAGTGACGAAAGGTAAAGTATGTTAAAATTTTTTTTACTATTTCTAATATTAAAAATGTATCTTTTGAAGTGTGTTAATGCAATGTTAATCACTCCCGCTATCTTTCTCGTTTTCTCACACACGTTTAAATATCTATATATATTCAGTAATAAGTAATAATATGTTATGAAAAATGATAAGGAAAAACGGGTCAAAAGTGTTCTTGTAGACTGCTAGTGACAAAAGACTCATCATAGAAATGCTTCTTCAACTATAAGTTTAGTTATATTATGTAAAGTTTTAATTTTTTGTTTTATGTTATGAAATTAGTAGGATAATATAATAGTGAGAGAAACAAGAGGACACATATAATAATGAAGAAAGGAATGAGGCTGCAGGCTGAGGGAATGTATATAATCAAGATGAAGCAATTGGTTGTTTGTCAAATATTGTGGAGGGTTAGTTTCACTCTTTAGAACGCTTCATGGAAAGCGAAGGACATAGAAATCCATGACCGATTATGGCTCAAGAGGAGGGTGGGTGGGAAAAATTTAGAAGATTGAAACTATGGTATCAGAGCATAATCGGGTCGAAAGTGTTCCTGTAGACTGCTGGTGATGTAAGAGTCATCGTGGATATGCTTATTCAACTGTAAGTTTAGTTATATTATGTAAAGTTTTAATTTTTTGTTTTATGTTATGAGTTTAGTAGGATAATATAATGGTGAGAGAAACAAGAGGACACACATAATAATAAAGAAAGGAATGAGGTTGCTGGCTAGGGGAATGTATGTAATTGGGATGAAGCAATTGGCTATTTGTCAAATATTGTGGAGGGTTAATTTCACTATTTAGAACGCTTCATGGAAAGGGAAGGACATAGAAATCCGTGACTGATTATGGTTCAAGAGAAGGGCGGATGGGAAAAATTTAGAAGATTAAAACCTCCAAGTTTTGATGGAAATGTTACTAATGTCATGGGGGTAGAAGAATGGATAAGATCTTCTGTGAAGGCAGCTCAGGACATCCGAACCATGAAATGGGAGCGATTTAAAGAACTCTTTTATTACAAGTATTTCAATCATACTATTCGGATAAAGAAGTTAGTGGAGTTTGTTCAGTTACGCCAAACCAGATCTCTTTCAGAGTATATACCAAAATTTGAGGCGTTATCTCGATTTGGAACACACCTTTTGGCAAACAATGAGCATAAGGTTAATCAATTTGTTCAAGAGTTGAAGGTTGAGATTTTTAGAGGTGTTAAAATCTTCGATACCCAAGATACAGCATATGCAAAGATTGTTTCTAAGCCACTTTAGGTCGAAGAGGATGAATTTATGGTAGTAGACAAAGGGAAATAAATCAAAGATTTTGGAAGAACAATCAAAACCAGCAACAATAATGAAGGGGTGGATAACCAATGAATATAGGGGTTACGAGGCCATCGGATAATGAGGAATAACAAAGAAAAGATAAACGTATTATGAATGAACTGATTGCTACTCAGTCAAATGTCAAGACAACTCAAGCTAATCAGTGTCTGAAATGTAAGAAGCACCATTTTGGACAATGTAGGGCAAGTACCAGACAATGCTTTAAGTGTGGGAAACCATGACATATAACTAAATTTTGCCCAACTCTAAATAGAGAACAAGAAAAGGTGGCTTTCGAGGGTCTTCTCTTTGTTTGGAAATGAGGAGGAACTACCTTCAGTTGTGTCAGGTATGATTTATATTAATAACATAACTGCATATACTTTTATTGATTTTGGAGCTACTCATTCCTTTATTGCATGCAGAATTCTGTGTGAAAATAAATTGTTTTTTTGAATTGGTTAAAAGTGAGTATAAAATACTTCTACCTTCTGGTGATAGTCTGGTATCTGATGGTATTTTAAAGGAATGTGCTGTCAAAATAAATAATTTTTTTTTCATGCTGATCTAGTTGTTATTAATATGAAGGAGTATGATGTTATTTTGGGCATGAATTGGTTATTTCATCATTATGCAACCATAAATTGTAGAAAGATGGAAGTTTATTTCCATCTTGCATTTGGTGAACAACATGTTTTTCAATGGATTAAAGGCAAAAATAAGTTATCTATAATTTCTGCAATCAAGGCAAGAATAGTTATTGAGGAATGGGTGTATGGGTTTTCTGGCTAATGTGATAGATACAACTATGAAATCAAAAACAAAACTAGAGAAATTTCCTATAGTTCAGAATTTTCTAGGGGTTTTTCTGGATGATTTACCAGAATTACCGCTAGACAGAGAAATTGAATTTGTGATTGATTTACACCCTGGTACAGAGCCTATCTCTAAAAATGCATATAGAATGGCACATGCTAAGTTAAAAGAATTGAAAGCTCAATTAGACGAATTAGTAAAAAAAGTGTTCATACGACCTAGTTTTTCGCTATAGGGAGCACCAGTACTATTTGTTAAAAAGAAGGATGGTCGATGCGTTTGTGTATAGATTACCGTGAGTTAAACAAGGTAACAGTTAAAAATAAGTATCATTTTCCAAGAATGGACAACTTATTCAACCATTTACAGGGTGCTTGCATGTTTTAAAAAATCGATCTACGGTTAGGATATTATCAGTTGAAGGTGAAATCTGATGATGTCAAAAATAGCATTTAGAATGAGATATGGACACTATGATTTTTTAGTTATGCATTTTGTTTGACCAATGCCCTAGCTGCATTTATGGATTTAATGAACCAAACTTTTAAGGATTATATGGATAAATTTATTATCATTTTTATTCATGATATCTTGATATATTCTCGTACAAAAAATGAACATATGGAACACCTGAAGATTACCTTGTATATTTTAGAAAAGCATCAACTATATGCAAAGTTTTCAAAGTGTGAGTTGTGGTTAGAAATGTCAGTTTTCTAGGTCATGTAATTTCTAAAAAAGGTATTGAAGTTGATCTAGCCAAAATTCAAGTGGTTCTCAATTGGTCACAACCGAAAAATGTTAGAGAAGTGAGAAGTTTTCTTAAATTAGCAAGGTATTATCGACATTTCATAAATTGATTTTCAAAGATTGCGTTGCCACTAACCAGTTTGACTAGTAAGAATGTAAGGTTTCAATGGACAAATGAATGTGAAGAGAGTTTTCAAGAGTTAAAACATAGATTGCCCCCAGCTTCAATTCCGACTTTACCAATAGAAGAAGGAAATTACAGTATTTATTGTGATACTTTAAAAAGTGGTATGGGATGTGTACATATGCAGAATGAAAGAGTAATTGCATATGCATCAAGACAGTTAAAACCATATGAGGGAAATTATCCGACACACAATTTAGAACGTGTAGCTGTTTTTTTTGCACTCAAAATATGGAGACATTATCTATATAGACAACGATGTGAAATATTTACTGACCATAAAAGTTTGAAGTATATTTTTACTAAAAAATAATTAAATATGAGGCAACGAAGATGGTTGGAATTTGTGAAAGATTATGATTGTGAGATCAAATACCATCCCAGAAAGGCGAATATCGTAGTAGATGCATTAAGTAGAAAAACTACATCTATGAATAAATGTCTGATATACTTCAAAGAGATATTCAAGAACTTGATTTACAAATGATTTCTTTACAATTGGCCTCTACATTATCAACTATGACTTTGAAGCCTACAATATTGAAAAAGATTAAGGAAGCTCAAAAGGATGATTCTAAATATATAAGTTTTAAATCGGATCCAACTCTGAGAAAGTATGCTGATTACTCTATTTCAAGCGATGGATCATGAAATTTAAAAATATATAGTATATTCCGTTGGATTCACAGTTGCAAACTAAAATATTACATGAAGCTCACTCTTCAAATTTTGCTATTCATCCTGGATGTACTAAGATGCATAAAGATCTTAAGCTACACTTTTAGTCGTTTGGTATGAAAATGGATATCGTTAAACAAGTGGAATTGTGTTTAATTTGTCAACAAGTAAAAGCAGAACATCAAAGACCTAGAGGAACTTTACAGTCATTGCCAATACCTGAATGAAAATGAAAGTATATTACTATGGACTTTGTGACGGGATTATCTAAGACTATTAAAGGGTATGATACAATATGGGTGATCATCGATAGATTAACGAAAGTTGCACACTTCTTGTCGGTTAAAATGGCCTATAAAATGAATCAATATGTAGAATTATATGTTAGAGAGATAATTTGGTTGCTCGGAGTACCAGTGTCAATTGTATTGGACCGTGATTCGAGATTTACATCTACATTTTGGAAAGGACTAAATAAAGATATGGGAACAGAATTGAAGTTCAGCACTGCATTCCACCCGCAAACTGATAGGCAAAGTGATAGAACAATTCAAATTCTAGAGGATATGCTGAGAACATGTGTGCTAGAATTTCAATTAAGTTCGGGAAAGATGTTGCCAATGGTAAAGTTTGCCTATAATAATAGTTTTCACGCTACTATTGGAATGACACCATATGAAGTCTTATATGGAATTAAATGTCAATCACCACTGCATTGGGATGAAGTTAGTAAAGCAGAATTATATGGAACTAAAAATGTTCAACAAATAGCAAACATGATTATGATTATTCGTCCAAGAATGTTGGCTGCCCAAAGTCGACAGAAAAGTTAAATCATCGATGACGAGAATTAGAATTTGAAGAAGGGGATTTAGTATTTCTAAAAACATTGTCCTTTAAAGGAGTTATGCTATTTGAGAATAAAGGAAAATTAAGTCCAGAATAGGAAAAACTGCCTATCGACTTGAATTACCCATAGCTATGGAGGGGATTCACAATTTTTTTCACGTGTCAATGTTTAAAAAGTGTATTGGAGATTCAGTTCAAGTGGTACAACAAGAGGATGTTAAGGTTCAATCGATTTTAAGCTACGAAGAGAAACTGGTTCAAATATTGGATTCAAGAATTAAGGAGCTTCGACACAAGCAAATTCCATTGGTCAAAGTATTATGGCAAAACTATTCAATCGAAGAAGCTACTTGGGAATGAAAAGAAGATATGGGAGCTAGATATCCATAATTATTTTGTTGGCCAATTTTGAGGACAAAAGTTTATTAAGGAGGAAGGAATGTAATATCTGAAAAATTCCTTGTTTACTTAATGTAAAATTATCTATGAAATATATTTTTTGGTTAATAGTGACATATTTAGAAATGATGGTATTTGAATGATTGTTGGAATTGTTGTTTGCTGAAATTTTGTTAAATGATGTGTTTTGTTATGGCTTAAGGAGGAAAGAAATTTTCAATGGTTAAGGACATTATGATTCATATGCGGTCGACCAAAATATTGGTTGATCGACCGGTTTTGAACAAACAAAAATTTGGAGCTCTCTCAAGTTGTTTTGCGGCCGACCATAAATATGGCGGTCGGCCATAAATAGTGCAATTGGAATCTGCGATTCTTGGGATGTTTTGTGATTGATCGACAGGGAGAAATTGGTCGTCCGGCTTTGTATGGAAAATATAATATTTTAGCCTCGGGGATATTTACGGTCAACCAGGCATTAAAAAGTGGTGGACCGATAAGATGAAAAGTCACAAAAATAGAATTTTAATGTAGTGACCTCAAATATTTCCAGAAATATAATGACATTTTTATCAAGGATAAGGTTGTATTTAAGATTTAAGTATTTTGGAATATATTAAATCTCCATGTTAGTTAATTTATATAAGAAAAGCGGGGGAGAATATTTATATAATAGATAAGTTATTGGAGTGTCTATGGAAATGGATAAGGATAGACGACATCGTTTTATCGTGAAGTGCACTGAGAAATTAAGAAAATTTGAAGTGTTGGATAAATCGGATACATTGGAGCAGTGGGATGAAGTTTAGAAATGGCTAGGATCGTTTAGGCGAAGGGCAAGATGCTTCCACGGAAAGGGAAGATTCAGCTTGGGAGCGACGCTGGTCGTTGGATTAAAGATGAAGAGACGTGGATGAAACATTGATTGTCGGATTAGAGGGGTAGAAAGGAGAAGATTCTCACACGGAAAGAAAGATTCCTTTCGGGAGAAGGAATGGGTTAAGATTACACACACTTCCTTACCTCCAACAAGTGTTTGACTATTTTGTCACTCAATTTGTTGTCATTTCAAAAATATTACTTCATAAAGATTTTAGCTGACTTACTAGGATTTCTAGAATGAGTTAGATCGTTAAATTTGGAGTTTGTTTGCTATGAAAAAAAGCTCACAGAACAGAGAGTAAAGATTAAGGAAAGTCCAAGTGTCCAATCTTGGAGACCAAGAAAATCTCTACATGGAAACCATCCAAGTGGCTGAGTACCAATAAAGAATAGCTGTCAAAAGATCTCTAGACTTGGAGAAAAAGAAAGGAAGAGATTAATTAAATATTCTTTTAGTTAATTTACCAAGTAACTACTAAGTAAAGAAACAGACAACTTATACTATGAGTCAATTTAAGGTTATTGTTACTTATTTAGTTTAATATTATCTTATAATTTGTAATTGGGTATATAAAGCACCCTAGTACTTATGTTTTAGATAGTTGAATTTGAATAGAAAAAGTTTTTTCTTAATTATCGAAATTGGAGTGATTCCTTTTTAACCCTTTGGCGTGTCACAATCAAAGTTCCCCTTCTGTGTGTTACATCACAAGATTGGGCTCACCTATAAGTTGTGTGAGTTCTCTTATTGACATATGTGTTCTTACTCTTTGGAGGAAGAGGGTGTGAAGTGGTGTCTAACTTTCCAAAGGCATATCATCGACAGATCATCCATACGGGAGCATCCGCCACAATTACTTTCTATTTCTGGCGACCTAATTTCTATCAAGCATATTTCTTAATCCATGGTGGATATTTCTATTATTCTAGGAAGGGATTTCTTCTTTATTCATCCAAGTAGATGTGGTCCAAATTTCAACTCAAAAGCTTCTAAAACAAGAGAGTTATTGAATCTCAAAGTCAGACTTTCCATATTGAATTTTGTGGCCAAATAAGGAAACTGAAGAACCGGTCGATCAGCTTCACTTTGATGATCGATCAGTCGGTAATCTGTTCACCACTGCCTTTTTTAAGGTCGACCTTCTGCTCGACCGTGAAGTCTAGGTCGATCTAAATCCTTCAGTTTTGGTCGATCTCTACCTTGTTATTTTCCAAAGGTTGTCGTCACACCTGTTCTTCAACATATACGGTTGATTGACATGCTTCATACTTCTTCAACACATTGTTCTCCATATTTCTCAACATATTTACAAGTTATTTCTTTACATTTTCGCTAGTGCATCAATTAGCCTTGGATATCCCTTGTCATTGCAGGATGTCTATTGTTGTAGCCATGGACGTCTCCGTTCAACGGTCATTAGCGTTAACAAAACTGCGGTGTTAACATCGATGGGTTTTGATGGAAAATGTAACTGCAAAGTTGACATCGTTCTTTTCTCATAGTTTAGGGTTTTAGTTGTCCAAAAATTTTCTATAGAGTTTACGGTGTTGTTGACCCCAAACTATAGGGTATATGGTGTTAATTTTTCAATATCTAAATAGTAATGGTGATAGATAAACCATAATATATTATGAGATCTGTAACATATAAAATCATGTTTGAATTAAGGAATGAAATTTTAGAGTAAAAGTATCCATGGAGTGTGAATGTGCTTAAAATGGAAAAGCATATGAAAATTGAAAATAAGGTACTTAGAATAAGATTGTGCACAAAAAGTAATTGCACACGAGTTTGAAAGTTAGATAGGCTATGATTGCATAAATCATAGGCATAATCATAGGTCTAAGCATTTACACACGTGCATTATCACTTCTTACATAAATATGTGAAACACATAGATATGGTATCAATAAGAAATATCTAGGGATTAAAATCATATAAATCATAGGATATGTAAACATGAGTGTCGATCAAAGATGAACGTTGAAGATAAGGATGTGATGACTGATCATGTAGGGTTTAGTATATGGTTAGTTGCAATATTTATATGGTTTATTAGATCCTTCAATTAAAATTTTTACTTAGCTCAAAATACTCATTTGTTGTTTCTCCAATTTTTTAGAAACAGATGGTAGCAGTTCTTGAGCAAAGATAGGCCCATAAAGATATTTTGGGTTTGGTATTTTATTGTATTTAGTTAGTTTGGTCCATGTTTGTAAAAATAAATTTAGATAAAGTTTTGTAAATAAATAATGTGTTTAATTTTCAGGTTTTGATTAGTTTTATTTTAATGTGACCCAATTACGCGAATATAATGAATAATTGTAAGATTTTGCTAGTTTGTGCACATTCTCCTATCAGAAAATTCTACTCATCGTCCTAATTCTCGAGATGAGCAAGCTTGCAGTCGTAATAGATTTGATTATGGTTCTCCACCCATTAATCTTCCTTTTGCTGTCAGATTTGCAATGTAATGTATTAATGATGACATTTGTGCGATGATGACTTTAATTGGGTTAACCTCCAAGCATCATACTACTTTTCTTGTGGTTGATCTTTCATTTGGCCATTGAAAGGTGTTTGAGGCGATGTCTTCTTGGAAATGGTATGCATCTTGTAGTTCTGCCCATGAATGATCCTCCATTTGTGGAAACGATGATAGTTCTAGTTTGTCCATTCAATCCATTGTAAAATAATTGAATTTGAAGCCAATATTTCTAATTTGGGCAATCTTTGCAGGTGGGAAAAAATTTACCAATGAACTTTTCTACCATTTCATCCCATGTTGTAATACTACCTAGTTGCATACTTTGTAACCAAATCCTAACTTTGTCTCTTAGTGAAAATGAGAATAGTCTTAATCTAAAGGCATTATTAGAGACACCATTCATTTTAATAATGTCACTTATTTGAAGATCCTCCAAATTGATTTTGTTGTACCTTATTAATCAAAGAAGGTTTTAATTCAAAATTATTTGCATGAATAACAGACCAAACTATACCAAACAACTTACTAGTTACAACCAGTATAAAGTTGTCTCTAATCGCCCATCTAAGAACATCTTAATTTTTCTCATATTCAGCCATTATTTCACCCTTTTAAATTTTCAGTCGATCTAGCCCAGTATTTTTTTCAATTTGGATTGAATGGAACTTGTAATACCAGGAACTTCTGGGTCACACTAAGCTTAGAATACAGATGGTAATAATCACGGATATAATATTTTATAATTATGAAAAATTAACTTAGGAAAGGGAATTAGAGAATTTAAGTTGGACTCGTAATCATCGTCAAGTGATATTTGAAATTAGCAGGGAATTTAGAATGTGGGTCGATTAATATACGATACGTATATTTGACACATAATATATATATATATATATATTTAATATTAATTAAGTGAAAGAAATGATTAATTAAATAAAGGAAGAAAAGAATGATTGAAATAGAAAATGCGATTTAAAATAGAAAGTGGTGGACTAAACCAGTTCATCCTTGAACCTGTCCAGTTTGAGAAAGAAGAAAGAAATGGTCGTAGGCCTTATACTTTGTATCCAAAATATTGAACTCTAACAATCTTCATATTCAAAGAAGGTTCTACCTGGGTTTGCCCGGCCCGTGGAGAAATGTGGATCCCGATGGTTTATCCTTTGTGAATTCTCCACACGGGTGTTAGGTGAGACATGGAGATTGTTGAAAAGCTTATATGGAATGATTATCTTTGAAGAAAGAATTAGAAGGAGAGACAGAGAGCTGAGAGTGCTCTCTGGAACGCTAGGTGCCTCAGGAGAGAAGTGATAGAAAGATGAACTGAGTGAGAGCTTGAAAGAGAAAGGCAAAGAAGAAATAGGAAGGAGCTTCTGAAGGAGATGTTGTCCTCTTTCTCTCTGGTTTTGCAGGTAACTGTTTTCTTTGCTATTATTGGATAATCTTGGCAAAGGGATAATCTTTTGGTTTTAGAAATGATATTGGTTGCTTGCTGTGAAATGTATTCTACCACTGTTAGTGATTATTGTTACGGCCATATATCGTTGATTGATTAGTTGAACATGTTTTGCAATGTGGTTAATAATCTGTGAAGCATATTGGAATAATCTATTGGATTTGGTTTGATATGTTGGGATTGGTCTCTGTTTGGTTAGATTTGGTGAAGCTCTACTGTTGGTTGGTTGGTTGTTCTACATTTTAGGATATTGTTATCAAAGGATGAGAAATATGTATGCTCTCTATTTCTTTAGGATGGATGTTATGTCGATTGAATGCTACTCTTTGTGGCTTGATGTTTATCAGTTTTGTGAAATGGAGATATTATGCATATCTGTGAGGTTAAAGTTAAGTGTTTTGCAAGTTATATAAGTGCTCTGTCATTAGGATAATGCTCCACTGTTGGCTCTTAAGTTATAAATAATAGAAACTGTTATTCAGTGTATTTGGAGTATGATATTTTGTTACGATATGAATGAGGAAGGATGGTATCAAGGCTGAGGTTCATAATGGGCAATAATTAATGACTAAATATTTTTAATTGTGAAGGTATTGAAAATGGAGAATGATAACAATTAGGTGTTGATATGCGTTAAAGCTTCGAGGTAAGTTGATATTTTATGTGTTTTGGTCTTTGGGGCCCTACATCGCAAGAGTTAGGAATTGTATGTTGAATGTTTACTACTTTATTAAAGTAGTAAGAAATAATGCATGTGATTGGCCAGTGGAGGCCTACATCATGAGACTAGGATTGTTGTGTTTAAATTACGTATTCTGGATTTTGTGGTATGCCTTTGTTGTGTTTAAATTCCATAAATTGTTAGTCTGTTGGTCAATAAATTATGTTATATCATTTTGATAATATGATATGTTATGGCCCTGCCCATATTTGGTTATTGGTTCTAGATAGGCTCTATGTATTCATTTTATTACTACTTTTAACATGGAAAAAGGGTTAGAATAAAAATGGTACAAAGATAGAAAGGGATGATGATACTCTGCACGTTTTCTTGAGTCTATTACATGGTATTGCTAATCTGTTGTGAATATGTTATCGTGCTATTGACTTGTTGCTTGAACTACTTTGATATATTGTTATGATCATTGTCTTGCGTCGACATGCATCATGGATAGAAACCTCAGGAATGTCACGGTTGACATTCACATGCATTGCACGGGAGAGACAGGATGTAAATGAATGTAGTGGGAATTAGAGGTTGGAGATAGTAGTGACGACGATGCCTGGAGACTACATGATGATGTATCCCTCCCATGTAGGGTTGGGTGACCTATTCTGCCAAGCTAGACCCCGAGGATATATCTACTCTCCCTGTGGGAAAGACCTCCAATGTCCTAGTTTAATGTTATGAAACTGTGAGTAAAAGACAAATTAGATGGATTCATTTCTGACATAATCAGACACATTCATGCATCATACTGCAATTTTATTTCTTGTTGAGCATTAGGCTCATGTTTGTCTCATGACTGTTTACTGCTTTAGTATAATATTAAGGTTGTTTACTACTTTGTTAGAATAGTCAGATATTGAATGTTTCGTGATTTGTACTGCTGCTTGCTGGGTGTTTATTAGAATTAGGTTCTCTTAATGATATGTTTAATAGATGCAGGTTCTTTCCGTTAAAAGTTACGATAATGAACATGTTTAGAAGTTATAGTAATGAGACGATTGATACTGTATGCATTCACGAGCATGACACGCATCATGATTTTCAAAAAGTTACAAAAAACGGTTTTCATGCATGGTTTTAAAAAGAAAACAGATACTAAAGGGAAATGGATATAAATGAATACGTTACAGGATGAGACTATGTGTCAAAAGGCCTGAGAACGAATGCATTACAGGATAAGGCTGCATGTCAAAAGGCTTGGGGAATGTGGGCGTTATAGGATGCGTTACAGGATGAGGCCAGGGGTGCCAAAAGGCCTAGGAACGTCGGCGTTATAGGATGAGACTATTTACCAAAAAGCCTGGGAACGTAGGCGTTCTACGATGAGATGGTGTGTCAACAGGTCTAGGAACATATGTAAATAGAAAAGAAAATAGAAGCAAAAACGGAAATAGTAAATGAAACAGAAACAGAAAAAAGACTAAAATGTATAAGATAAAAGAAGACGAAAATGGATAGTGACACATGATTTTAAAAGATGCATATCATGTTTACAGTTTTCTTTTATATCACTTATAGAGCCTTATACTCATTAGTTAAGTCTTGCGATGTAGGTATACGCACGAGAACATGTGAAAGAGCAATTGATGAAGAATTTGCATGCGCGGATCTTGTGGCTGGCTAGGCTAAAAGGATTTAATAAAAAAAAGATAGTTTTGTAAAGTATTTGAATTGTAAAATATTTTATTATAACTTCTTTCACTGTGTTTTATAAAATATTTTAAGAAAATGATTTCCTTTATTGTCTTTAAATGATTTTGAGAATGAAACAGTCTTCCACTACGCAACCGAAAAAAAGGATTTAAGTAAAAAAGAAAATTTTTAAATTTTACACATTTTCAAGGATAAAAAGTTACAGGTCGTTACAGAATTAGTTCCAATGCTTTGACATGAGCATAAACTACAAAATAAAATTAAAATTACAATAAAACAAAACAAAAATCCAAATTAACATCAAAATAAAATTTTCAACATTATTAGGAAAAGTTACAAACTAAAATATTCCCCGGCAATGGTGCCAAAAACTTGTACGAAGAAATATTGTAATATAATTACTGCATGTGTACAGTGCTAAGTTTTATAGTATAATGATTAGTGAGGTTGTCTAATGCACAAGGAATATGTAATTTATTATTTTCACCAAATACTACTCTGATTAATTCTAATTTTATGGAGACAACTAAAAATTAGATTTTGAAAACTGAAATAAAATAAACAACTCAAAAAACAAATCACTAATGAAAAACCTTTAATTTAAAATAATTCAAGAGAATTGATTTCACGAATATTTTTCATATTTTTTACCATACAAATATTCCTTAGTTGAATAATTATTTATAAATTGAAAAATCTAATTTATTAAACTCTCATCTCTAGAGTGTCGAGCTAACCTTAATTTCTAAAATTACAGTTTCAATATCTATATAAAAATCGTTCTTTTAGTCATTCAATAAGGTTTTATGGTTTCCTATTTGATCTTATATGTAACGATCCAGATTTTTCTTTCTTAAAAAATTGCTTAAAATTAAAAATTTTCTTTTCCTTTATAAGACAACGGAAAACCATTTGTTTAAAACTTCTTTAAAGTGCGATCAGAGTTCTTTTCTAAAAACCAGACCGTTAAAATCCCTTTTCTTAAATCGTTACTTCAATTATTATAAAATCTTTTATAACAAAATTACGACGGAAAACTAGATAATTCATTTAAAGGACAATAATTAAACCGTTTACTTATTATTTACAAAACCCTTTTCTTTAATTCCATTAGCCAAGCCAGCCACAAGTCCTGCCCGTGACAATCCCTCATCAACTGCTCCATCATCTTATCTCGTGCGTGTACCTACACAACAAGCAAACTGTGAGCCTAAGGCCCAATAAAAAATGAGGTATGCAATATGATGTATGTCTCTAACTCATTATGTCAAAATGGGTCCCACCCCAAACCGTTCTTTTCTTTAAGTTTCATATGTTACTCGTACGTCGAGTTGGGAGATTGGAGGAATCCGTTGGAGGAGAGAGTAGTCTCTTGTCGGCTTCTAACCACCTAGGGTAGACTGTCTCTCACAACCCAACAAGGGAAGGGCATAGTTCTCTCACAACCTAATGAGAGAAGGGTATAATTCTTCCAGTCTACCTAGTTAGATCCAAACTACCTCTCCATCCCCCAACTCCCCTTTTTCGTTCATTTATTTTCTTTATTCATTTTTCCCCACATAAATGCATATGAATACCCCATCTGAGGGGGCATTTCCTATTTGTTTCTATTATCATAATGCATGTCAATGCAAAACAATAATTACAATAACATATCCATATTGCGGAAATGAAACGAATCCAATGAAACTAAATACAAACAAAACAACAGAATATCAGGGAATTGAGCTAACATGTGATAGCAATTTATCATGGAATAAAAGTACAACAACAAAGCAGGGTATATGATAAAAGAACTAACAATCTGTAAATCGTGAAATCATATCTAGAACTATCTAATACAACCTAACAGTTCATCTTGTTATTAGTCCAAAGTTCAACGTGGATTGCAAAGTGTTACTTGGCTACAACAGTTAATTATAACGGAAACATTCTATTTAGTCGATAACACAAATAACTTCAAAAAGTAAAACATAGTTTGTTAACAATGTTTCTAAACTGGACTAACAATCTATTCATATTTACGAAAGTGAAACAGTTCATAATAAAGATTAACTAACAAGTTCACGTCAAGGGAAACATTAGTATTTAGCAAGTAGTAAGGAAACAGTGATAGGTTAATACAATACAACGAAACTATCAAACAATGAGCAAAAACAATGTTCAGAACATTCAAAGGAAACAGAACCAATCAGAACCACTAATCAGTGACTATCAGAGAGTTAATGTCTACAACTACTAACATAGAGTTATTTATACAAAAGTAACTAAGGGTTTAGCTAACAGTTTATTCGTACTTAACATGTCGTAAATCATTTTACAGTTGGGCAATTCATATCATAGAGTTCATAGGAAAGACTATAATTTTAACAGGAAACATCATCACTTTGGCTAAAAAAATAAGCATCAATTTATAGGAAAGGAAAACACAAAACAATAATATTGAATACAAACAGACACTGCTTGTGAGTAGAGCCTCCATTGGCCAACGACGCTACCCAATTCTTACCTCAGTTTGTTAATCATTGAAGAATTCTTATGCTGGAAGAAAAGGTAGCAACGAGTGGTTCAACCCAACCTCGCTCTCCAATTCACGAACCTCACCCCCAACGCACAACGTATCACTTCACGGAGCACACACTTCTCATAACTCAACTCTCACAGAACACTCACACTTCAGAAGATTCACTCACGCACTGAGAAGAAAAGAAAGTGCAGAGAATGAATCAGGCTGGACACTTAATAAGCGAAGCTTACCTGGAGGAGTGGCGGTTGCTCACATATCGGGATGGGGAGGAGTACCTAGGCATGGGAGAGTCGCTTCCTTGTCGTCTGAGTGGGAAATAAATGTCTAAACGATAAAACGCTAGTTTATTTAAAATAGATTTTTAGCAGAATCGTGTGATTTCGGTCAAGGGAAGGCGTCCGCGCCTCGACCTCATGTCATCCGAATTTGACATTCTCCTTCAAAACTACGATTTTGGTCAAGGGAAGGCGTCCGTGCCTCGACCACATGTCAACCGAAAAGTTGACAAAATCTGACAGATTCAAACTCTCCTAGATTGCATTCGTCCTCATGTCGTCCGCGACTCGTCCAAAAACTCATTTTACAGACAAAATGAGATTTTGGACATGAAATGTCGTCCCAGCCTCATCCCAAAACATGAGGGATGATTCGAGACACTTTTTGGACGCAACATCACAACCGCAAGTCGACCGCGGGTGGATTGAAAATTGAAATATACCTTTTTCCTTCAAACTTTAATATTTTAATAACTCCATAATATTTTCCCTAATTTATACGGCATTAATCGAAAACATACTGCCCACAGTATGACACATTAATTATTCCAAATTCATTACGTTATATACACGAGAAAAATATTATCAAGGTATTACATTATAAAACTCTAACACTCTCTCGAGCTATTAAACTTTTACGTTGTAATATTCATATCATATTTAGAATTTCCTCTTTTAAGTGTCAAACCCTAAATATAATATTATTTAAAGAGTGGCTAGCAAATTGAAAACATGAAGAATAGAATATCACAAATAAATAATGAACCTAACTAACAGAATATTTAATAAATCAAAATAATAATCTAAATAAACGATCCATCTCTTCTCCAGATGTAGAGAGTTAGCTAAAAATCATCAAAATAAAAAAAAATAGAAAAGGTGTTGAATACAATGAAATCAAATGGAAGAAATAAGTAGAAGAGAGTATCCACCTCCGAATGTCACCATAATGGTGTAACTTGTGTGTCAATCTCCTTGTCTAGCGTAAAAAATCCTCTCTAGTCACTCTCAAAATACGCCTCAAGGCTGCCAAAGGTTCTCATCTAGTTATTCTCTGTTTATAGAGTCTTGATTAGGGTTTCTAAAATTTCAAAAAAAAAATTCTTTCAAAACATGCAAGATTGCTTATTTTCAAAAAGAAAATCTGGTCTTGGGTCTTGTTTCAAAACTTATGAGCTACGGCTCGGGCTGTAACGACCCGGATTTTCGTCGCTTTTTGAAAATGCGTTAAAATTCGAGAAAACGTGTCAGAGTGCACCTAATCTAGACCGCTACCAACTGTTCGTTAAAACTCGTTATAAAATTCGTTTATTTAATAGAAAATGCGGAAGGGTTAAAACAAATCATTTATTTCAAATGTTACGGAAGCATTAGTAAAATTCTTTTGAGAAAAGAATACTAAACAATTGAAATATAATTTACAATTTAGAAAACTTTAATTAAATTAGATTACAACTCAATTACATTTTACTGTTCGTAGTCTGGCCAACCACAAGCTCGCGCGTGCAAATCCTTCATCCACTACTTCTAATCTGACGCTATCTTCTCATGCGAGTACCTACACCATGAATAAACTGTAAGCCTAAAAAGACTTAGTAAGGAATGGTTAATAATAAACATAATTTAAATATTAAATAATTCTACTAATTAACTAAACAAGGAAGTAATAGTCGAATATTATCTAAGGAATAGAGCTAACAATGACAGAACGAACAAAAAATGTAGTAAACCAACCCTACTTTAACCACATAATAACATTCAGGGAATTTACAAGCAATTCAGGACATTATCAACCAACAACCATACAAGGAAATAACAAGCAGCCATGGATTCGGCAGGGAATTCACAGCAATTAAATCAACCAGGAAACTAAGTAGCCAACAACAGAATCACAATCGTAGCTTAACTCACGAACACATACTCGTGGGTAGGGCGTAGACGGCCGACACTACCCAATCCTTACCTCAATTCCTTATCGCGGTTGGCACTTAATAATTATCCACCTTCTCTTCTGATACCTTCATAAATCCATAACATCATATCATTACTAACCACCAATCATTAATCGCAACAGAACCCAATTCCAACTTATCCATCAACAGTCTACTTCCAGTAACCAATTATTGATTCCAAAAAAAAAATCATAATATAAAGACCAACCTTTTTATTTGCACAACTCTAGAATTTCAGAACTACAGAACCATGTAATCCTACGTACAGAACTACAAAATAGAACCCAAATAACTGAACTTTAGAGAGAAGGAAACCTCACCTTCTCGGCCAACCTCTAGCTCCAAAGAACCCAACTTCCTATCTAGAGAGCTCCAAAGCTTCAGCAGCTCACCCAGAGCTCATCTCTTCCTCCTTCTTCATTCTCGGTTTTAGCTCCTCGAGAGCTTCTAGCTACCTCTAGCTTCACCTTTCCGCATTGGCTTCACCATGAAGGAAAATCGACAGAATCCTCAATCATATCTCCACGCCCACTGCCTCTCTACACCACCTAGAGTAGAGATACTCCATAGTCTACCCCCTGCCATAGCTAACTCTACGAGGTCCAATTGTCTCCCTGTCGACTTGTAGAGCAAGCACCAGAAGAGGAGAAACCGAACCATAAGGTGGATCATGGCCTCTGGCCGGTCCAGCCCAAACCGGAAGCCACACCAGCGTTCCCTCGCGAAACGCCAGCCCGCGAGTTGCCGAGCTCCGACTGTCAGCCATCGCCAACCCCTCGCCGTCGTTACCCCTTCGCCGTCGCCAATCGGCCATCGCCGGCCATCGACGCAGTACCAACGACCCAAAGCCTGCACCTTCCAAGCCCGTAGTCGTCCCGACGCTCGCCTTTCCACTTTGCTAGCAACCGCAAGCCGTCATCGTTCCTTTGTCGCCAGTCCTGTCACCTCGCTCGCCGTCGGCGTCTCCGTCGCCTGAATGTCGCCTGGGAGCTCTCCCTTTCTCCCCTGTCTCCCTCTCTTTCTCGTCTCTCGTTCTCTGCATTTCGCAAATGGCCGAAGGCCATTTATCACCCCAACCGGTTCACTACGTGAACCGGTCCAATTCTCCCCCTCCTAACATTTCTCCTTTAATTTAATTTAATCCAATTTATTCCTTTACTTTAATATTTACTTAATACTAATTAATCTCATTAAATCCTAATTAATTAATATTTATTACATAAATTCTCATAATTTAAATCTAATGAATACGTTCTTCGTAATACTCCGATAATTAAATAATTATCCAACTTTAAAAAAAAGTCGGGGTATTACACAGGCTATATCTTTGTGGATGGTGCTGTATGACATTGATTTTTCTTCTTTTTATGTCGCAACTCGACTTTCAAAATTCACTATTTTTCATCTTTATTTCACTTATTTAATTATTTATCTGCAACATTATCTAAAATAGATTAAAATTACAAAGAACTGGAGAATAACTATCAAACTTAGCTTGGAATTATGACAATAACTCTAACTTTCATAAAGTTATCAACTACTACAGGAATTCCTGGTCTACTGCTACTGTCTACCAACTTAAAGGTCTAGTCGATTGCCATTTGATTCTTCAAAAATGCCTCACGAAACTGGGTTACTGAAACTGCACTCTCGACTACCACGAACGATATTCTCTTGTACATTGCTCAGGACTGGGCGCTTGCAACTAAGCTTCGATTGACTGTATCACCCAATTTAACTCTCCAATTGAAAATTGATCGCTTGTTTTCGTTCAAGTCCTAAAAATACACTAAAATATGTTCCATGAACCACAAATTAGAACTTTCCAATACCCATTACCCAATACACGAGTATTTTCTAGGAGAATAAAAATTATATTAATTTAGAGTAAATTTTTTTATTTAAACACATTAATATTCAAACAAATAAGTTTAAATCCTATTAAGCTAACCTCAGATATAACTTTTTGAGTTTACTTTATTAATTTAAGCTCTATTTAAATCTTAATTTTTTAAAGCAAATTAAAATTTTTAAAGTTAAACTTTTCTAATTTGATTTCTTGAAATTGAATGAACAAGCTTTAAATTTTTTAATTTATATCTTAATTAAATTCTTAAATAAAAAACTTGAAAAGTAATTTTCAATTTGAGAGAAAAAGTGCTTTCAAATTAAAAACAAAATATTTAGAGTCAAACATGGTAGCATGAGCTAGAACAACTTGAAAAAACAATTAAAAGAAAATTAAAATTAAGATGACGGAATTGAAATGAATATCAGATTCTAAATAAATTATAAGAATATTTACATGTCAAATATTTAACAAAAGAAAAAGTGTAAGAATCGAGATGACATGCCATTTTTGTCAACGTACCTTATAACAATATTTAATTTTTAGACCAAGGTGTGTTGTTACCTTTGAAAAGATGGAACGTGGCAGCAAAAAGAGAGTGATGTGACTTACATTAGTGGATTTTGTTAATTGAATGAAACTCTCCATACTTATCGAGAGCCAAACCTTACAATATGCCATCTGTAAGAAATTAACATAAATAAAGGTTTTCCTGATAAAATGAATTTTTCTTTAATTATTTTAAAACTCAAATTCAATTTTTTATTTAAATGCTTCAAATTTTAAAACTCTTACTTTGGATTAGGCCAAAAAATTATATGAAAAAAATATTATTTTAAATTTGACAAATAATCACCTATTTGTTTGCCCTACTTGACCGTTCATTGCAATTCTTTGTGCGCCATTGTTTGGTAATCTTTTTGTAATGTTGAAAACACAATTAAGAAAAAGAACAAAAAAAAATGAAGACTAAAATTTATGTAGAAATTCTTACCCAAAAAAACTATAATATAATGAAATGTCAGCAAGCTCCAAATCAATAAAATTGGTTACCTCCATCAATTGAAGATGATCAAAAAAGACGAGACAGAAAAAGGCATTGGAAAAAAACCCTAATCACGTGACTGCAAACGAGAAAGAGAGCAAGAGCTCAATGAGACCAAAATTGATTTCCTCCCTTAGCATGTCAACTAAGTTTTTCATTAAGTTTCCTAAAAATCCTAAATAAATCAAGCCAAAAGAAATTGCAATTGATATGATTATGAGAAAGAGAGCTTTGACCTCAAGGTTATTTGAGATTTGAAGAGAAAAGGGATTGATTTTGCATTGGTTTTTTGCCTCTTTACCATCATTGTTGAGAATCAAACGCGAAACGAAAAAAGAAAATTGTGGAAGCATGGACACCAAGATTTACGTTGAAAATCTTTATGAGGAAAAACCACAGGCAGATGAGAAATTCACTATTTGGGAATCAAGATACAATGAGTTTTGCAACTCAAGCTTATATTTATAGCATAAAAAAGAAATCATAGTCATATTGAAATAGGAAACCCTAATCATACTGGAAATAAGAAACTCTAATATTGGATATGAGCCTGACCTGGCCCAACTAGAATTCGGGATCACACTGAACTCTAACAATCTCTACCTTGACACGAATTCCACATGAGAGATCCAATGCAGGATTCTCAGCCAACCCCAAAACGAATCCAAAACTCTGAACTCTAACAATCTTTATCTTCAAAGAAATTCCAATGCAAGGCAAACGAATCTGTAAAACTCCAACGAAAAATAACTTCCTCTTCCACATAGGCCGTTGCTGGGCCAACACAATATCTAGTATTGATCAAGTTAAACCCTGCTTAAACTTGAGAGACACATTTTGGAAAAAATCACATCTACTCCATGGTACCAACGAATAATCAGAGTTGTCCCAACGAACTGCATGTAAATATGTTGAAGACTCTCCATTGGAATCAATACCCTCAAACACACTCAATGCATAACCCACTGAAGTAGTTTCACCATATTGCCATGGAGCTTTATCCTTCCTCTTGGTTATGCCTTTGATGATACCACTCTGACGTGAAACTGAAATTGGTGACGATGTGGTGGCTGCATCACGCTGAACATCTGTAATAGGCTGATATATCGTCTCTGATGTAGATTCAGAACCCAACTTGAACTTCACCTGAGAACCTGACTTCTTCTGAGTCTTCTCCAAAAAACCTTGAGAAGGTGAATTCACAAACTTTGAAGTCCAATTACCTGTCACTGTAGAACCCTGTAACACATATAAATTTGCATAGCATATGTGTCCTTTTAACTTGACAATAGCACTCCTACTGATCTTTATGGCTCCACCTACAGTGTTGTACTTGTACCCTTTCCAATCTAGAGTACTCAACGAGATCAAATTCTTCTTTAAATCGGGAACATGTCGTACACTACCCAGTGTCCTCACAACTCCATCAAACATTCTGATTCTGACGGTACTAATACCAGCTATCTTGCAAGGTGTGTTAATACCCATTAACACAACATCTCTTGAAATGGTCTCATATGTCAAAAACCAATCTTGATTCTAACACATATGAAACGAACAAGCTAAATCCAAAATCCAATCTTTGTTTGGCTTTGAATTTTCCTCTAACACAATTAGAAGATCTCCATCACTATAGTCTTCTTCTTCTACGACAACAACTTCACCGGACGTTATCGGTTGTTTTCCCTTCTCAGTAGCTCTTTTTATTTCATTATGAAATTTACGGCACTCAGCTTTAATATGCCCCTTTTTCTTACAGAAGTAACAAATTCTATCATGGTTTCTTGACTTTGATCTGCTTTTCAAATTCTTAACATTATCATTGCCTTTGTTGTTTGACTCTCTTGTTCTACCTTGAACGAGGATCCCTAACCTCAAGACTCAGATCCAACATCAATCTGATTCATCTTTTCCTTTGATAACAAATAATTATAAACATCTTCTAGAGTTAGACTTTCTCTACTGTAAAAAACTGTATCTCTAAAAGTACCATATGAAGTAAGTAACGAGCATAGTAGATCAACCCTAAATCCTCCTCATCGTACTTGCATCTCATAGTCTCCAAATTTGAAACTAACTTCTTGAATGCAGTCCAGTGCTCTGTAATAAAGTCTCCTTCTATCAACTTATGAGAATAAAGTCTTTGCTTCAAATGCAACTTGCTAGTCAAGACTTTCCTCATACACAATTGCTTCAATCGGAACCATAACTCAGAGGCAGATTTC
The DNA here is from genome assembly GCA_022433065.1 of Begonia loranthoides. Classification (NCBI taxonomy): domain Eukaryota; kingdom Viridiplantae; phylum Streptophyta; class Magnoliopsida; order Cucurbitales; family Begoniaceae; genus Begonia; species Begonia loranthoides. The sequence goes on from CM039481.1 coordinate 31,933,720, forward strand.
TCGTTCAAAACATCCCACAAAATCTTATTTGACAAATGCAGACATATCAAAGATAAGGCTTTACGATCATTTTGAAGTTTCTCCTCTTCACTCCAAGTTGTAGGCATTTTATCGAGCCCTAATAACGTGTCGTCTAAATCCATCTATGCGAGAACATCTCACATCTTTACCTACCATATGAGAAACCTCATATTCCGATCCAACATCGGAATATCATATCTCATCGAAGCCATCTCCCAAAATTTAGAATTTTTCCCAAAAAAACTGACATAATATCCAAAACAAAATTCAAGTCCCAAATATTTCAGAATAATCTGATATCTCCACCACAATCTTTAGAAATAATCCAACCAAATTTAAATATTCCCAAAACCAGAATTTTTTATCAACTTGCAAAACTCAAAATTCACAGCCCTGTAATAATCCAAAAAATTCATCAGTTTCAGAATACCAAACCACCAATCGGACAATGGAGACACGGAACGACAATGACTTGGTCTTAACTAGAGGTGGTTGGATTCTCTTTCGTGATGGACAACAAACAAATGGGCAACGATGGTGGCAGTCGATGATGAATAAGAGATTTGGGCGTGCTCGGGCGATTCGACAAAACCAAAAATTTGGACTTCTGCTTTGGATGCTTCTCTTCGATGGACGGCAATGAGGGAGAGAGTAGTTTACGATCAGCAGCAAAGCTTCAAGGAATAGAAGAGCATAAAGTGGCAGGCAGAGATCATCATCGGCTGAGCAGTCGATGGTTTGGCAGAGACCCATCGCGGAATCGCAAGAGAACAATGACAGTGAGTTCGGCAGTGGCTGAATGACAACGATGGTTGGTTTCTCTTCTCCTTGCTGGCAGCAGCGGTAGGTGGTTCTTCTCGGTGAACAGCGCAGGGATAGAAGAAACAAAGGTCTCTATTTGTTTTCTTCTTCTTTTTTGTTGCTGGAGAACTAAACCCGACAGTAGTTGCGAGCAGGGGGAAAAACACCTTTTCCCTTCCTTTTTTTTCAATTCCTATTTCCAATTTGCAATTTGTAACAAAAATTACAAACTCTCAAACTTCGTTCGATTCGAGTACTAAACTCTAACTTTGCTCTAATACCAATTGTTGAAAATTGGTATAGAGAACCTCAACCAACCTCTAATAGCAATTGTTGAGAATCGAACGTAAAACAGAAAAAGAAAACTGCAGAAGCAGGGACACTAATATTTACGTGGAAAACCATTATGGGGAAAAACCACGGGCAGAGGAAAAATTCACTATTTAGAAATCAAAATACAATGAGTTTTGCAACTCAAGCTTATATTTATAGCATAAACAGGAAATCCTAGTCATACTGAAATAGAAAACCTTATTCTTACTGGAAATATGAAACCCTAATATTGGATATGGTCCCAACCCGGCCCAACTAGAATTCTGGGTCACACCAAACTCTAACAATCACAAAAGGGGAAAGGAACCAATCCATTATGCATCATTGATCAACTATGCACCATTGGAATAAATCGATTTTGTGCCATCAGAATCGATCAATTGTGTGCCATTGAAATCGATCAAAAGACTTCACCTTCTCCAAAACATGAGGTCGAAACAAAGAAGAATACAATGATGGCCGGGGTCTTTCTTCTATGCCATTGATAGTCCGAGAAGGTGAGGTGATGTCGTGAGGCATAATGTTGGCCACTATGAATTGGAAGATGCCAGACGAAAAGGAGGCTAGGTAGAATTTGGTGTTAAAATCCTAAAAATATAAAACTTTATCTTGGCTCCTAGGTTGACCACCAAAAAGTTTTACAACCCAAACATGGTTTGAGGTAGGGTTAGACCAAGACCGACCCTAAAAAAGAAATTAATCGAGTCCCTCGATTATGGGCCATTGGGTAACCCTAATTCATACCACAAGAGATGTATTTGGATGCCTAGTCTATAATGTGTAAAAAATATTCAATCCATTCAATATAACCATGATATTTATGGAAAAAAATTATAATTTTGTTTTATTATTTTTGTCGCACTGCACTGCGAGCTCTTCAAGTTATAACAAATAAATGAGGTTATCAAACTCTAATGGGACAAAAATTAAAATAAAAATAGTGTTTACGAATTATATAATCATATTTAGTAGAATTGTAGAGTATTTATTTTAAAGGAAATTAACAAAACAAACCATATAGTTTGGGATGAGCAACACGTCAAATCTTAAAGAAAATTGCGAACAACTAAAATCTCGAACTATAGAAAATGAACGACATCCATTGATGTTGAGAGACAACGTCATTTAGTATTGAGAGATGTCTATATTGACATAAAATATGACTGAGGTTTGCGTTGTTTTTTCCGTAGTTTAAGGTTCTAATTAATTACGAGATTTCTTCAAAGTTTAAGATGTTGTTGATCTCAAAATTCAAGGTTTGTTTTAAAAATTTTCCTATTTTAAATTATAGAAAAAGCAAACTAGAAATGATTAGTTTCCTTGTAAACCTCAAATTGGTAATAAAATATAAATAAAGCCAACCATAAATTGGAAATAAAATAGAATGAAATGAACACAAGCTAAGATGATACGAGTAAACCCCGTGAGCCTTAAGCAATAGAACTGTTTTAGGCTGCCAACTACTTAGAAATAAAGAGAGATAATCCTGGGTTCCAAACAAAACCCACATAAGTACACAAACAGAAACTTTTGAAGCAAGAAAGATAGGCTAGAGAGAGACAGAAAGAGTCTAACAAGAAAGATAAGCTAGAGAGAGATAGAAAGAGTGCAACAAGAAAGATAAGCTAGAGAGAGATTGAAAGAGTGTAACAAGAAAGTTAGAAAGATAAGCTAGAGAGAGAGGATCTATATCGTAGTTAGCACACTGATTAAATGTGTTTGTGAGATGTCGTCACTCAGAAGGGTTGAAAACTTTCTCTCTCCTCTCTCTCTTCTCTCCTCTCCTCTCCTCTCCTCTATAAAGTCAGATCCTTTGGCCCTCATCTCCAATTCCCTCAACTCAACCACTGTTCCATTCCTAAACTTCAGCTCCAACATTTTCATGGCAGAAGAACTCCACGAATCAGATATAATCTTCTCCGACCACGGCCGCAGGCTATACCCCAACCAAGAACGCAGCTCTTTCGATTTCAGTGAAATGATCATCTCCCCACAGAAATACAGCTCCTGGGCAGTACGTAACCTCAAGAACAAGCACAAGAGCAAGAGCAAGAAGGCAAAAATGGAGAACTCTCCTCCATTAAAAATCCCGGAGAGTATTTTCCAGTGTGGAGCTGAAGGCGAGCAAGATGAAGAATGGGATGATAGGGAAGAAGTTGTACCCCCCCACGTCATCATTGACGGGAGAATCGCCGGAAAAATAGCATTCTCTGTTTGCACGGGCAATGGGAGGACATTAAAGGGACGAGATTTAAGCCAAGTTCGGAATTCAATTCTCAGAATGACTGGTTTCCTCGAAAATTGATCTTCAGATTCCAGCAAAACAAAACCGGAAACTCAAAAACAAAGAAAAGACAAACAACAATTCTCGAACATATAATTTTTTTTTACCTTTTCTTAAATTTATTTTTTGTGATTCATAGAATTGTGATTGATACGGAAAAGGGTATTTGAGATTGTTCAAGGATGTTTCATTTGGATAACAAGGAAGATAATTACAGCTGTTGTTAACGTAATTGCAATGTCTTCACTTTGTTTTGGGATGCCCTCAAACCCTCCCACGTGCGTTGTATAACATTAAATAACACTTGTCTTTGTGTGTATTCGTAGATATGGAAACTGGATATGCATGATGAGTTTGGTTAACTTGTGTGGCAAACTTTGATTGCTTCCTTTACCCATTATGCCAACATCCAGTTTAATCCTTGATTTAATTAATTACTTTATTAATTTTTTAATGGGAAAATACTTGACAATCAAATTGTATGGATAGTTTCAAAGAAACCAAACTACCCTGATAGGGCAACATTTGAGAATGAGTGTCATGAATCATGTCTCCAATCTTCGATGACTCAATCAAATAACCAGGGTTAATTAAAGTAAGTGTGAATGAAGGCCTTTAAACCTTGATTTAAGGGTCAAATATCATAAATAAACGTCTAAATAACTAGTTTCCTGAGGAAATTTGCTTGTATTTTTAATTAATTTAATGTCTAATTTGACACATTAATTGATAATTTAGCAAAGCTTAAGATCGTTACTTGTCAGCATCTGCTTGAATAAACAATAAAATCAATGCCATCCAGGCCACGTGTGCCTCTCGGGCTCCACGCGTCCAACAATTATCAATCTGTCAGAAAAATATTACAGAAATTAAGTGGTGACGTGGACCCCATAACAGCCACTATTCATTGGTTGGGTCTACCGAAATTACGAAATCCTCTTTGGTGAGTGTTTAGCTTTTATGGGACAGACAACTCATTAGCTCTCTCATTGTTTGCCTGGATCTGCTTGATCAAGTCTGATTGATCTAATTACAGGGAGCCACACCCAAGTATAACTCTTTTTCAAACAATCTGACTTGAAAACTTTGGCACCATCCAAGTCCAAACTTGTTTAGTTCCCTCGCCATAAATCTCTTCTCCATTTGCTTGACTCAAACGGGTTGAAATTACAATAACAATTAAGTTTATGCGTTCAAATAAATTATTTCGCCCGTCGAGGACGCTGCTTATATTCGATTGTAAACCAAATCTTGAGTTTGAGTTTTTTCAAATTCTGTGCATCTCGACTCAACCCATCTGTAGGAAGAATCCAAATTACATTATTGGGAAAGAAATGATATGAAAATTGAAAGTGTTAAGCCTATTTAATGTTAAATAATGCTGTGTTTTGGATGGAGGTAGATTCAAATATTATTTTTTAATATTGTATTAGAAACCTCATGATTGGTTGGGAAAATTAAATATTTTTTACATTTGAAAATTATATCATTATAAAAAGCATTTATTTGTTTTTAAATGCTTTTGAAGATTATTAAATGAAATCAGATCCCAAATTATTAAATTGTTATATTTAATTGGGAGATGACAGGTTGGTGAAGTTTTCTTAATTTATATTATTATACGTAATAGAATTTTAAAGGGAGTTGATTTTATATATAAAAAAAATGAGAAATTCAAACGAATTCTTGTTACACAAATGTAATATATTTGGTGTTTGGATTCGTACCAATAACCATAATTATTATTGAATAATAGGATCAATAGTCTATGTATTATATTTAAAGCTAATAATTTACGATAATGCCATTGTATGATTTTATGTATGCATAATTATTTGGTTCGGAATTTATGTTATAAAATCTTGATACAATGTGTTTTTACCCAATTAAGGTTTAATAGTTTCCACATTAATAATTTCAATAATTCAAAAAAGATGAGGTGAAGATTACTTTGTAATATTACTTTCAAATTAAAATAAATTATAAATAAAAAAAATAAGACATTAATTAATTTAAAGTATAAAATTAGAGAGTAAATATTAGTGTGCTCATTCAATAATCAATATTAAATTATGTAAAAATTTTGAAGATTAATTCTCTAAGTACTCTTTAATGTCTTATTCATTATTGTCGATTGAAGCGGAGCCCACATCTTTGAAGGAGAGAGACCAATTAAATCTTCCTCTACACCTCTAGAGAAGGGCTCTTCCACACATTTTTTTCCTCGCAAGTATTGAGTTTCTTTGTTATATGAGATTTATTAGCATTGGTGAGAATCTCATCCAAAAACAACCCTCGGTCATGAACTTTATCACAAGTCGAATGGTTTCGCTTATCAGACTCTTAGTAAGATGAATAATGCCGAAACTATCGCTCTAATTGCCATAGATTTTTGAGTAAAATGTAATTTACACTCTATCATATAAGGTAATGTACAACGAAGATCTTGAATTATGTTTTTAATAGATTATATTGTAATGTGTCAGCTATGAGCGATTTACCCCCTCTCATTAGTTTTGCCGTTGCACATGTGTAACTTTTTTTTTTCAAAAAAACCCCCAAAACTCTCTATCTTTCTCTCTCTCAACAAGCTCCGAGACCTTATCATTAGAATCTCTATCTCTCTCTCAACAAGCTCCGGGACCTCATCATTAGAAATTAAAAAATTTTAGACACTGCTTAAAAGTGAGACATGTAATACGGTCACCACTTCCTCCTTTGGCCACGGTCAAAAGTACTCTAGTTCGAAGAGGAGCTTGTTAGCTTTAATTAGACAATCTATGGTTGTTATCGTATGATTATTTATTATAGTTGTTATCATATATGAATGTTATTAAAAGTGAGTTAATAAGAATTAGAGTTTTGAGCTTTAGAGTATATAAGATAATGTAGGTGATATGTGCAGATACAAGAGTGTAATTACTTATTCTTTGATGGACAGAATAGTTGTAACACCCAAAAAAATTTCACGAATAATTTTATATGTAATGACATCTTTAGAATTTAAAGGAATGACTAGTGTCACAATTGAAAATTTTATATATTCACATAATGAATGATATATTTGAATATAAGGAATGAATATTTTATTTTTATATTTTGGATTGGGAATGTGGGTGTGCAAATTTGAGGCTTAAACTAGTCACGAAAGAGAATTTGTCTGCGGGAGAGTTGGTGTTCATGGAAGGGAAAGTTTCGGCGCTATGACGTGTTTGTAGAATGAAATGTGTCCACGGAAGAGAACGTGTCCATGAAAGAGAATGCGTTCGCAATAGAGAATGTGTTCACAGAAGAGTTGGTGTCCGCGAAAGAGAATGTGCCTGCAGGAGAGTTGGTGACTGCGTAAGTAAGTGTGTAATGTGAACATGGCAGATTGTTATTGGAAGGCAAAGTGAGCAGATATCCATAGCAGAAGCTCGCCTGCCCGCTGCAACTATACGAGACAGATTTATGACGCATTTGTCCATAGTTTTTTCGAACTACGAATAGATTCTCATACTGTTGAAAAGGAAACAATAATCTTATATGCATTTTTCGAGGATTTTTTCCGTCGAATTTTTCAGATTGACAATTTATAAATAAGAAGGTTATGACAAAACCTTAATTGTTCATGCATTAAGAGTCGCGAAGTCTGGTAATTTTATTTCAAGCTCTCTAAAGGTAGGTCTACTACAAACTAGAGTTCGTAAATTAGGTTTATTCATCGACTACAATGGTGAATGAAAAAAAATCATGGGAGTTGTTTCTAAGTCTTTGAAGCAGAGTAGTTGATAAATTTCTATTTTTTTATTAACTCAATTTTTATTTATCTCAACGAAAGTAAATGTGTTGGAAACAAGTTAGAGTAAAGATTGGATTGAATTGTAAGTAAACAGACTTCACTAAGAATTCCAAATAAGTAATGTTTGCATGGGTTCGATCTTTTGACTTACATCACAAAGTGCTAGGGTAATCTATTGTTATGATGTTTTTCTACTTATGATGCCTACGAACTATTGATCAAGGATATACTCACTGCTTGTTGTTTACTATTATTATGTTTGAGACGTTGAACTGCTGATCGAGGATACGCTTACTGCTTGTTATTTTTTGTTTATGTTTGAAACATGAATTAATGATATGCTTATTGCTTATTGTTCAATGTTTATATTTGAGACGTTAATAAAAAATATGCTTATTGTTATTATCTATTATGTTTTGTATGTAAGATTACGTATATGTTTCATGCATCATGAAAAATGTTTTAATTAAGAATGACTAAAAGAATGAAAGACAGACTAAATAAATGTAAATAATTGTTATGGGCAAGTGTCCCACATTAAGTAGACCTAATGATGTCACTCTCTCCCCTGTACTGTATTAACCATAATGATTGGACTGTTAAGTGGAAGAAAAAGGAAATAATGATGACTAAAAAAGACACTATGTTTATAAATTGCAACTTATATTCATATCATATATGCATCTCTTACTGAGTTTTAGACTCATAGATGAAATTTATGATGTAGGTGATAATACTTTTGATGAGGTATATAATGAGGAAATACATGATGGTTGCAGTTGATGGAGATTTCTCATGGGCGAGGTTATGACGTTGTTTGAGCGAAGTTGACTTGTGGGTGAAGACTGAAAAATGATTGATTATTTTGAGAATTTTTATTAAGTTTTTACGGAATATTTTTATTTTAATTATGTTTTTAATTAGTTGAAATTAAATCAAAAAGTTTTACGAGTATTTATATTTGGTATATGTTGGGCTTTTACTACGTTCGAATTTTTAAATGAGATTTCTTATAATGACTTCCATTGTATTATTTTAAAAGACGATTTAAATGGAATTTTAAAAATGGCAAGAAAAATGATTTATAATATGGGGCGTTACAATAGTAATTCCACACTAAAGTTTATATTAGGGTTATGGTCCCCAATTCATAAACAAGTTTAACCTTCTCTTGATCCACAATCAATCCTAGAGAGAGTTTAAGAGAGGTGCTTATAGAAAGGAAAGACCTTCGTACCCGACTTGTTTCCCTACGGATTATGCCAATAGATTCAAGTATGTCTTTTGATTCTCTTGATTTTCTGACATGGAAAAAGATCTTGGGTATACAGAATATAGATTTAGTTTATAGAACTTGTATGTTTAAATTTGTAACAAATGGTATCAAAGCATTTCCATGTTAGACTATTAAGAGATGTATGTTTCATTCTATACATTTAGTATTTGGATGGATTGAAGCATGTTTTGTTGTGGTTATTTCGAAATTTTGAAATTTCAGAACAATGCATGTCTATTTTCAACATAAATATGCATAAATTGTATTGTTAAATTCAGAATTTGATGTTGCACGTTAAGATTTTGGTGTTTGGATTAATTTTTCAAGTAAAGACCGTACAAATTTTGGCTTGTTTGTGCTGTTCTTTAACAATAAACAATCACATTGTTTTGTTGGTGACTCTTCATTGGAGCGTTGTAGCGCTAGTTTCTAGCTATAGCGCTGAGTCTCTGTAAGGCGCTCATTTGCTTGAGTGCTGGTTTGGGTGCTACACGCTGACTCTCTGTCAGGAGTCATTCAATTTGAGCACTATAGCACTAATTTATGATAGTGCTGCATCACTATTGCTTATAAAGTTTGGCCCTCGAGCCCATCGGAATATGCATTTTAATGACTCTTTTATGGTGAAGTTATTTATTATGATATGTTGCATTGCAAAATGAATTAATTAAAGCAACATGCTATAAAATTAGTCTATCTTGCCTAGATTAATTTATTTGAATATGTTAAGGTTGGCACTTGTAGTTATGCAGGTGTTAATCGACTCAAAGCAAGTTTGACATTTTGTATAATTCTATGGATTGTTTACAGTATTAAAACATGTGACAATTGTTAAGTTGCTATGTGAACATTGAACAGATCAAAAGATAAGTTAATTGTTTGACAGGTTTTACTGTCAATGTTTGTATACTAATCCAAGTTACCACTTAGAAGTTTGTACTTTTAGTCAAACGATTAGGTATTAGGATTGTGGTCGGTTTCTTGTGATGAAATGAACTATTGTTTTGACTTATTATTTATTAATGAAATATATATATATATATATATATATATATATATATATATATATATATA